>CM035442.1:3109600-3409600 GCA_020310875.1 Ceratopteris richardii | reverse complement strand
ACTCTGCGCAGGTACGGATTTCGAAGTAACTGTCTGTGTGTCGCCGACTTCTGTCAATCGCGACCGACAGAAAAAAACGCTCAAACCACCAAACAAAGTGCAAAACCATGATCTACAGGCCTAGAGCTTCCCAAAAATGTGTTTAGTTTTTTGAAATTCCTCAGATTTCTGTCAATCGCGATCGCTCTGTCAATCGCAACCGACAAACCACGACGAACAGATCTGTCAATCGCGATCGACACGTCAATCGCGATCGACAGCCCACGACGGCTCTGTCAATCGCGACCGACAGAGTCAACGACCGATTGACCACGACCGACGGACCATACGCGTGACACATGTCAATCGCGATCGAGTCATCAATCGCGACCGACACAGTCAACGACTGTTTGACCACGACGGATAGACCACGACTGCTCTGTCAATCGCGACCGACACAGTCAACGACTGTTTGACCACGACGGACAGACCCTCGCGACCGACCTGTCAATCACGATCGACACGTCAATCGCGACCGACAGAGTCAACGACCCTTTGACCACGACTGATTGACTTTTCGTAACCCCTGTCAATCGCGACTGACCAATCAATCGCGACTGACAGCCACGACGGACCTGTCAATCGCGATCGACACGTCGATCGCGACTGACCTGTCAATCGCGACCGACAGACTTTGCGAACACGTTAGAAGGGCAATTTAGGTCCAATTTTTAAGGTAAAAATAGTGGTCTAAATTTTGGCCAAGTGTGGGACAAACATTAGGGTGTAGCATTGCATTACGAGGGCACGACCCAAGTCACTCTAGAATTCCTGTTTGCCTGTTAACCTAGTTTAATCCTATTTTAGCCCCAAAACCCTGAACTGGCATAACTTTCTCATACGAAATTCGTTTGCCGTGATTTTTGTTTTGTTGGAAAGCTCGTGGGGAGCACAACTAAAACATCGACTGGTTATAGTTAAATTAAGATCACGAATATTTGATAGGGTATTTTGAAGTTGACCATACCCAGGGGGAACAAAGTTCAGGGATCTCTAGAGTTGTGTCCAAAAAAATCATAGTGCCAATTGGTGAAGTGTTACATGAATGAAGGTGAGTGGTTCTGTCTTTTGAATTTAAGTCTTGAGCTAACAGTGGGCCTTTTACAGGTCCTTTGAGAGCAGCGAAGGGCACGCAAGGCAAGAGTAAGTGCAAGCTTGGGCAACCCGCAACACCCTCTGTCAATTCTTAGTTTAGGCTAAGTGCGGGTAGTGTTAGAAGTAATTCCAGGCAACGATAGGCACGAGATAAATCAAAGACCATCTAAGAAAATCAAGTGCAAGTAAAGAGATAACCTGTGTGTGTGTGAATGACAACTTTAAAGGAAAAGAACCTAACGTGAAACAACCAAACTCAAATGCGAAATTAAACTCAAGTATTCCTAACGACGTGATATCAGACAGGAGTATAGACACGATAATCAACACAAAAAGAACCAAGTGACCGATACAAAAGGACTCAGAAACGTGGTTATACCTGGGAAAAATCGGGCTAATCAGTTAGGCATATGAACCTTAGATCAGGACGACACCTAGTAAGAGAGAGACAAAGCCATAGGTCTTCAGAGGCTAGTGTCAATCACGCTGCAAGGTCTTGGGCCCAGCAGTTGAGTCACCACTCGCATTACCCTAGCTCTGATACCAGTGAATCAGGGATGTCTCAAGGCATGGAAAGACCTACTGGAAGTTCAGGTGAGCCATACTTGTACAGGGTAGAAGGCCCTTACAAAACACAGTTGGAATACCTTAGGAAAAACCGATTAGGTGCCAGCATCTATGAGGACGGCCTAGGAAGATCTGTAGTACAGATCAAGAATCCTGACCAATCCATAGGACTAGAGCACCCAACTGTCAAGTTTGAAAATGGTGCATACCTGGACAAAGAAGGAACCATATACGTAGTCACCAGTCACCCAGACAGGACAGATGAATTTGGGAATGTAATCTCAGAAGCCGACTTAGGTGACTTAGAACAAGGAAACATGGGAGTAGAACCTAGAACACCCCGAGGCAAATCTGTTCTCACTAGGATTATCACACCTGAATGGGTTCCCCAAGACAACAAGTGCATAGATTTGCTTCTCAATCGAGAAACTGACGAAGCCTTTTGGAGGTATAAACCTGATCAGCCAACTGATATAGGATCAATCATGATCTATGAGTTTAAGGATCCTGATAGCCCAGGCAGACTGACCTACTTAGATCACGCTTCGGAGAGGATCTTTGTGGTGACACAAAATGATAGGCATGCTTACACTTGGAAAGGTGAATTTGTTTTCCCCCAACCAAGATCGAATGTATCCTATGGTCACCCTGGAGCTGGAACATCCCAAGCTCATGGAATGCAAAGAGACAGCAGTAGAGATAGACCAGAAGTAAGCTTTGCCAACCCAGTGGGAAGAGAGAGAACAAGGACGGAAACAAATAGAGTAGAACCTGAGATACTTAGAGCTCACAGGAATCAAAGAAACGCGGATGAGTTCCCTCTACCACGACCTAGAGAGCACACAAGGACTTTGAGACCGACTCAGCTAGTTAAGTCCATGAAGAACTACTTCGATGGCACTGGAGATCCATACGATCATGTGGCTGAGTTTAGGCAAGTCTTGAGAGCTGAACAAGTGGAGGATCTATTCACGCAGTACAATGCCTTTGGTCTGACCCTTAGGAACACTGCCCTGACATGGTTTCAGCAACTAAATGAGAGGCAGTTCAGGAGCATAGACCAACTCCTAGAGGCTTTCATTATTGAATTCTCTAAGAGTGGCATAAGGCATAATACCTCCTCGCTGATTCACAGCTTCAAGCAAACCCCGCAAGAGACTGTAAGACTTGCAGGAAGGAGATTTAGGCAATATCTTGAAAGATGCCCTGTTTCGGAGTTACCCACACCAGCCAAGCAAGTAGCCTTATTCTTGGATGGACTACTAAGTACCAAACTAAGATCATATGTGTACTTGAAGGACCCTAGGACCATAGAAGAGTGTGTATGCATGTGTATTGACATTGAGGACAACCTAGGGGAGGAGTTAGAGCTTTCTAAGATATACAAAGATTCGGATAGTGCCTCTAGCATCTCTTCCACGCAATCCACATCAATCGAGGAACTTGCAGAGAAAGTAGCTCAGAAATTAGGGGTAACTAGTAAATAAATCCCAAGGTTTGCCCCTGTGAAAAGGTGCTACACTTGTGGTGGTGACCACATGGCGAATGTCTGCCCCATTATGGCTCAGCCCCAAGTAAATCCTAGTAGCCAGTACTGCACCATAGAACGGAGGTACACCAATCACACCGCACAAGATTGCCCCTACAATAAGCAAACAGTTAGGCAAACCTATCCTCAACCCTATCCACCACAGGGAAGATACCAGAACCAGTACCCTCCACAGCCATATGGCAGGCCACAACAAAATTATCAACCACAATATCAAAACCAACAAAGACCTCAGCCTATGCTAGCACAACAACCCCCAGCCCCAGCTAATGTGATTCCGGTAAAGTATGCGGTTGCAGAAGAAAACCTGAATAGAGCCATAGTCCCTGTAACCCCACTGCTTTCCGAAAGTGACCCCAGTGACCATAGCTTTGATTCTACACATGTCGATAGTCCCCAGGCTTACTACATGCAGTCTCCAGAACATGGTGAGTCCTATTACAGCGAAGAGCCAAATGAACCTAGTTGGGAGTCAGATTATACAAACGTCATGTATGCAAACCCCAACTCTAGACCTCAACCAAGGCAGGTAAGACCTCCATTCCCAAGAGGACCGTGCTACAGATGCCAAGGAGATCACCTCATTCGTGATTGTCCCTTACCTCCACCTACACAAAACCAGTCAGTGACGATCCAAGGCTTTTGCCAAGATTGTGGAAAAGAGCATCTCTTACGAGATTGCCCGAAGAACCCCAATAATATGCCAAAAATCACTCCTATCAACGTTATTGGGTTAGTGGTAGATTCCACAGGAAGTGTCACTTCCACTGCTCCCGTCCAGGTAGTCACTAGAGCTCAAGCATTACAGCAGAATCAAGGGGTAAACCAGGATAAGAACCCAGAGGCTAGTGAAGCCGAGAGCATAACAAAGAAAAGGACTAGAGCATGGAAAGATAGTCGGGAAAGAATGAAAAGACAATGGGCTAAAAAGATGAGTGAACTCGAGGAAAGCATAAGAGAAACCAAAGCCAGGATAACTGAACTCACTTCTCAAACTCCCTCTCACACTATCCCACCACCACCATTCCCATCGCCATCCGACCCGCCATCTCCCAACCCACCTCATGTGATTCCACCACCCCCTAGAGTAGGATCAGTATTAGCTGATCCCATTCCGGAAGACATCGACATGATGCTTAAAGCATATCATGCCAGGATTCAAGAAGGGCCAAATGTCACAGATCATGACAAGTGTTACCCTAGAGCTGACCTAGAGATAGAAAGAACCAAGCTTTGCGCGAAAATGGTCGCATTGGCTCAGACTATGTTTGAAGCCAGTCGCCTCTTCAATTACTGAGGCTCAGCCAAGACGCAATTACACTTGGATGGACTTCTAGAGAAGTTAGAGGGCATAATTGCAAGATCTGCCAAGGAAGAAAAAAATCAAGAAAGGGAGACTGTAAGTAAAAACATGACCCATCCCCCACCGAAAGCTTATGTGCCAAATTCCATTGAACCAGACAATTTCCCCTCCCTAGAAAGAATAGAGAATCTAGTGGCACAATCACATAAGGAACCTGCCTTTCAACACAAGGGCAAGGCAAGTGAAAGAGTAAGCATTCCTGCTCAAGAAGCCTATGCGCCTAACTCTACGGAGCCGGACACATCATCTTCTATGAATCGATTCACACCAGAATTCCTACGCGAGATTCAAGAAGACAAATGGGCTAAAGAAAGTGAAGTCCCTCCTCCTATCGAACTTGTGGACGATGCACATGACCAATTCCCACAAGACATCCCATCCATTTATGGAGAGCAGGAGAGCATCCAATCTCAAGAAAGATTAGACTTCGAGTCTAATTCTTTACAAGAACTACCCCATTTCACAGGCCCATGGGAAGCGAAGTCCACCTGCATGAGAGCACCTACAGTCATGGTAAGAAACGAAGATTCAGTCATACCTAGGAACACAGAGGTAGTGAAGAACACTAACGTGCAGTGCAATCTCAAGTTAGAAGAGCTACTCAAGGTTAGACCTGAATTATGGAAACATGTCGCCAAACAAGTACTAGAAATAGCCAAACCACGTTGCCAGGTGGGATCCCATAGGACAGTGCCAGAAGTACCCTTGGATAAGATAGGAGATATGTGTGAAGGTGAAGAAGGGAACACCTATCTTCCCATCACCTACCAGGAGTACACCACCAAGGCAATTTTGGACTCAAGTGCAGGAGTTGCAATTGCCACTACTTCCCTATGGAAGCGTTGGGGCAAGCCAGCACTCAGGCCAACAAGAATGAAATTGCAGATGGCCGATGGTCATATTGAGAGACCCTTAGGATTGCTAGAAGGAATAACTCTCACCACTTGTGGTGTCGAGTTTGAGCATACATTTGCCATATGTGACTTCAGCAAAAATCATGCCTATGAGATGATTTTGGGAAGACCATTTATGCGATAGTTGCAAGTGGTACAGGATTGGGGAACCAATTTTCTGTACCTGCAACACTTAGGTGCTACGACCAAAGTCAATCTCAAAGATTACTCTCATAGAGATGTCCCTCCTATCCAATGGAATCCCATCCATAGAGCCAAAGATGATACTGAATCGGTGCATTCCATAGGGTCAGGATCCTCATGGATGCATGAAGACACCCACTTATGGATGTGCAAGGTAGCAGTAGAAGAAGAGAAGAGAGAGAAAGCCAGAGAGGTAGGTGCAAAAGAAACATATAGATCAATTCAAGACCCAGCCTATGCACCTGTAGTTTTTCCTGATGAGGAATTTGAACCCCATGGCTGGGCAGAAATTTTAGCAACAATGGACGTAGCCATTAATGAAGAACAATGGACACCTCACTGTGATGAGGATGGCTATGACATTTCAGTCTTCTCCATAGAGCCAATCATGGGGGAGGCAGTTCTAGAAGAATGCGAACCTAGCCCTGATGCATTTGAGGATGCAAGTGACTCCGATCTAGAGTCAATCATTATGGACCCACCATTTGCATCAGATGAAGAATACTTCTATGAAGTAGAATTTCAACCCCAGAGGCATGGAGAGCTTACAAATAATGTAAGATTAGCAACACATGTGACCCCGAAGGAAGAAGGGAAGAAACGAAAGAAGAAAGAAGTCTCACCAGAAGAGGAAGAATCTTTGTTTGAGGTCCCAGAAAATTTTAAGAAGTATGAGATAGATGACAGGAGAGTCATGATTAGAATGCCGAAACGAGAGGCACAATCCGGAGAGGCCTATGATAACAAAGAAACCACCAAGAAAATAGTAGTGGCCCTAGAAGAAGGAGAGGAGAGATGCACGTACATAGGCCATGACCTAACAGAGGAAGAAGAGCATGCGTTAATTGCCTTGCTAAGAGAATACAGAGATGTATTCGCTTGGAGTTACAAGGATTTGAAGGGTGTTGACCCGGACATATGCTCACACACCATCCCCATGACTTCAGATGCCAAACCCTCTAAGCAAAAGCCCTATACATATAACGATAATTACACTGCTAAGATCAAAGAAGAGATAGATAGACTGGTTGAAGCTGGGTTTATCTATGAAATTGAGCACACTGAATGGGTATCCCCCATCGTAGTGGTGCCCAAGAAGAATGGAAAGCTGCGTGTGTGCATTAACTTGAAAAAGGTTAATGCGGCCACGATTCGAGATAACTATCCGCTTCCCATCACAGAACATCTCTTAGAAAGAGTGGCAGGCAAGGAAGTGTACAGCTTCCTTGATGGATTTTCGGGTTACAATCAAGTAGCCATAGCTCCAGAGGATCAGCATAAGACGGCCTTTGCCATAGAATGGGGCATTTTTGCCTTTAGAGTAATGCCATTTGGGCTTACCAATGCACCAGCTACCTTCCAAAGGCTGATGTGCCATGTATTTAAAGAGTTCTTGAGGAAAAACTTAGAAGTCTATGTTGATGATCTTTGTGCTCATTCCAACATTAGACAAACCCATATCCCTGAACTCAGACAAATCTTTGACAAATGTAGAGAATATCAAGTCTGCCTGAAACCAGAAAAGTGTGTTTTTATGGTCAGGCAAGGCAAGATTCTAGGGCACATAGTGTCAAAGAATGGCATATCTACTGACGAGGAGAAAGTGAGAGCCATAGCAGAGCTACCTAGGCCAAAGAATGTCAAGGAAGTACAAGCTTTCATGGGGCATTGTGGTTATTACCGAAGATTCATTCACATGTATGCTGTAATTGCAAAGCCCATGTACGGACTTCTGACTAACTTTGAGTGGACGGATGAATGTGAGGATTCCTTCCAGGAGCTTAAACGAAGATTATGTTCAGCACCAATCTTGACCACACCAGATTGGAATAAGCCATTCCATGTTCACGTGGATGCATCCAATTATGCCATTGGGTGTGTACTTGCTCAACCTACTGGTGAAGGTAATATGGATCTTCCAATTGCCTATGCCAGTAGACAGTTGAATGCAGCTGAACGAAATTACACCACTACGGAGAGAGAAGGCTTAGGCATGGTATATGCAGTTAAGAAATTTAGACACTATTTGCTTGCAAATAAGTTTAAATTTTTTTACTGACCATCAGACATTGCTATACCTCGTAAATAAGCCATGCAATACAGGAAGGTTAGTGAGATGGTTTCTCTTGCTAATGGAATATGATTTTGAGGTGGTGGTAAGGAAAGGGAGGACTCATTTGAGAGTAGATCACCTCTCTAGGCTCACATCGGGAGAAGCCCCACCAGGAGTGTCAGATGACCTTCCTGATGCTTACTTGTTTAATTTGGAAGTGGTGCTGCAGTGGGCTAAGCCACTGGTACCAGTATTGACATACGGGCCTAACCATCCAGTGGTAAACACACGGAATAGAGGGGTTGTTAAAGCCCAAAAGTACCACATCATGGCAGGAAGCATGTACAAGCACACAGATCAAGGAATTTTAGCTTGTTGTGTGGAAGAGGATGAGTACAATAAATGGTTGCAACTAGCACATGTAGGTGCATTAGAGCAACACTACTCAAAGCAACGAACTTTACAGACTCTAAAGAGATTCGGAGTGCATTGGCCAACTATGGAAGCGGATGTCCAAAAGTTGTGCAAGGAATGCCCAATCTGTTGCACTAAACCACCTGTGGAACACGCCACTCTTTATCAAGTATCCATTGTGCCAGATTGGAGTGAACCACTAGTATCCTTCCTAAGGACAAAAGCATTCCCTCCAGACATGACTCTGGCTAGGAAAAGGAGTTTAGAACAAGAAGCTTTGGATTACTCACTCATTGGTGATAATCTATATAAGCGTGGTAAAGATGGTTACCTGAGATTGTGTGTCCATGAAAGTGAATATCTTAAGATCTTGGAAACTGCTCACCAAGGTGTAGCAGGAGGGCACTTTGGACCAGATCGGGTGATCAAGGCAATACTGTTTGCGGGCTTCTGGTGGCCTACCCTTCACATACCTACGTGAAGCGTGCACATACCTACGTGAAGCGATGTGATGTCTGTCAGAGAACTCAGTATCCTATACGCAAAGATGAGATGCCACTGAAACCTATGATGGGTGCACGTGTGTTCTCTAAGTGGGGAATAGACTTCGTAGGTCCTATTAATCCCCCAGCTAAGGGTTCTCATGCGGAATACATCATTGTTGCAACAGACTATCTAACTAAGTGGGTAGAGGTAAAAGCTATGACAAAGAATGACGCTCAGACAACTGCCAAATTCTTGTTTGAGAATGTATTCACAAGATATGGGCTACCTATAGAGCTTGTAAGTGATAGAGGCACTCATTTCTTGAACGAAGTGATTGAAAATCTACTCCAAGAATTCTTGGTAATACACAAGAAGTCTGCCCCCTATCACCCTCAAGCTAATGGACAAGCTGAGAGCACTAATAAGATCTTATGCAATGTACTGACAATATTAGTGAACACTAAACGCTCTGATTGGGACAAACAGCTGCACCATGCTGTTTGGGCATACGGAGTTGCCTACAAAACGGTACTCCAAGCCACCCCCTTTCAGATGGTATTTGGCCAAAACGCTGTGCTACCCTTGGACTTCTTAATACCTACATTGAAAGTAGCACAAGAGCACGAATGGACGGGTCATGAGCTCTCCTCTAGGATCTTTGACCTTGAACGATTAGGGGAAAGAAGACTAAGAGCCGCTGCCGGAATATATGCAGCCAAGAAGAGATAGAAGGCATACTTTGATGCCCATGTGAAGGATAAAGGCTTGAAAGCAGGAGATCTAGTCTTAGTTTATACACTGAAACAACACGTGAGGAAGCTAGAAAAGAGAGGGTACGGACCTATGATCATCAATAGGATTTCCACGAGTGGAGCAGTACAACTAGCCACGTTAGAGGGTGATGTTCTCCCAAACTATATTAGCGGTTGTAGAGTCAAGTTGTATCAGGAACCCCTCACGGAGGAAATGCTCAGCCGACTCAAGACTGCTAAGAAACGCAAAGAGGAAGAAAAGCGAATTCGAGAAGAAGCTCAAGCAGAAGCTTTAGAACGCATGAGAAGGATGAAATTACGAAGGCAAGGTAGAGATCAGCCTAGAACAAATGACTATGCAGATCAAGGATATCATATGGCAATGTGTGAAGTCGCAGGAACAAGCTCACATAGGATAACTGATCGACGTCCTTTCGTAACCTTAGATATAGGACAAGGAAAGAGTGCAAGGACCGTAAGAGCCTTGATTGACTCAGGTGCGGCCACTAGTGCTGTTAGAGTGTCTTACTGTCAAGAGTTGCAGTTAACTGTCCAGGATGTGGAAGCATATCTCATAGGATTGGGAGGCATGGAAACCCCTTGCATGGGCGAGGTGGAACTTCCCCTCTACATTCATGATGAGGCAATGACAGTTAAAGTACTAGTGTGTCAAGACGAGGATCTCACTGAACCCCTTGTCTTGGGTCAAGACTGGATCTACGACCAAGCAGTCAACTTAAACCTAAGAAGTGGACTTCTTCAGGCATGGGTCAATCATAGTCGAATTACAATAGAGTTAGATAATGGAGCACTCAAAGAACTAGGAAAGGCACAGACTCTTGGTCCCTCCAGGGGTACACATGAAGATGACCATGCTGTTCTTGTCCAAAACTATGTGTTGCAGAGGAATGATATTCTCAAAAAAGCAGTCAGGGATGCAACGGAACTCCCTTCTTTTCCAAAGGCCAAAAGGAGGCAGCAACCAAAGGTGGATCAACGGCAGAAGAAGCAGAGTACTACCTATGCTGGAAATCAAAAGTACCTGCGCAGCAAAATGTCTCAGCAAGTAAACCAAGTGTGGGTGCGGAAAGGCGAACACTCGGTTGCACTCAAGCCAACCACACGGGCAAAGCCTCTTATTAGTAACCAACAACACGTCATTAATAAGAAATCTTTCGGAAATTCTTCTGCTGACGTGAAATCTATTTGGGTGCCCAAGAAGTCGATGAAGGCTAGCCCACAATCAAGACAAATTTGGGTGCCTAAGGCTTGCTTGCGGGCGCAAATAGCTACGCCGAGGTCACAACCAATACAGCGTAACCCGTTCATTCGCACAGCCAACATGCACTCGTTTTCAACACTCAAGAACCCACCAAGGCCCATGAGCACGAACATAATCACTCGTAAATGGGTCCCTAAAAGGCCTCATTTTCAAGCCGATACAATTATAAAGCTCTCTAGAGCCTCTACGAAACCAAGAACAAGACCCATCCACTGCATTTGGCAGCCTAAGACCTGTAATAAACCCCCCAACCCCAATTTGTGAATTCATCCCCACTTACTAACTGCATTAGTCTCCTAGGACTACCCAAGCACTAACTACACACACTGTCTTCGTGCACTTATTAACCACTAACTCACCCTCTACCTCATGTTAATGTTGTAACGGGGACAACAACGGATTTATTCTGTCCATTACGATGTTAACTCGTGGTTCTATATTCTCACAGAACCAACCAGCAAACAGGGCCATGGCAGAAGCAGGAGGTGCCAGTTCTCAAGCCGGATCCGGTGCACAGATTGTGGACATAGAGACACTCCTCCTCGAGCCACATCTCACCGCAAGACCGCAAGAACTTCAAGCCGTACATGTGCTCCCCATTCAGGATCCTCCTCAAGGGCACACTTCTCAAGTAGGTAAGCACGCGCATTGGTTCAGTGATGTCGCTGGACCATTGGGCGATGGAACCTATTTCTGGGAAGCAGAATTGGAATTTAATGGCAAATGGGGTCGATACCACTTTTTTACGCGCGAGTTTGAAAGCTATCAAAACGCCGAAGTCATGCGATCAGTTTGGACCAAAGCTGGTGTGGACAGTTATTTCAGGGCCAACTTACCAAAGCCGGAATTCTTACGATGTTCATATTTGATCAGTACCATCACGCCAAGCAGGGCCAAGGGAGGCGACAACACCTTTGTGTTGCCATCACTGCTGCCGGGTCATGAGCTTAAAAGATTCAAGTTGACCCTCAATCTGGTAAGAGAAGCATTGGGTATGTATGGCATGCACATCCCCACGGAAAAGGAAACAATGGTTCCAGGTCGAATGAAACACAAAGATCTTAATAAGCTGAAGGATATGGTAGCGATGACACCTACCATTGCGCTTCACCTGCGGACCATCATGCAACATTTTGCTTTCCCCGCACTGGAACGACTCACAATGCCCCCGAAGAAAATATGGTTCAGCTTGTATCTAGCAGAGACAGAAAGCCTTCCCATCAATGTGCCACACTGGATCATAGATCAGATCCACCTAGCCCATCAAAGGTGGAACAAGAAGCAGAAAAATGTGCTTCATGGATGTTGCGCTCTAACAAAAATAATCTACCGATGTCTGGCCTATGACGTGCCTATTCAGAGGGCACTCATATGGCCCCGCGCCCAGGAATTCCAAAGAAGACTATCAGCAGCAGGTCCCCCATCAAAGAAGATGAGGGGGGGAGTACAATTACCCTGTGCTCAACCAAGGGGAGCCACCACTACACCAGAAATTACCCCTCCCCAGACACGACGCGTCAAGCCATTCACAATCCGGCTACCAAGACCAAGCACAGATGGACCTAATCTGGTATTCCCACCCGTCCCATCAGATCTGGAATTCCCACAGGGTTTTACTCTAAATGATCTCACGGATGAAGAAGTAGCCCGATTTATCTATGATTCTAATCTCGAGACAGAAATAGAACGTACTCAGGAACCACAACCCCAGACAACAACAGCAGCCCCCACCTGACCAGAAATGGTAGAAGTCGACGTCGAGGAACAAGAGACAGAACAAGAAGAAGAAGCCTACGAGGAACAAGAATATGACGAGCTTTCAGAGCTGGCAAGTCCCCCCGCGTATTCGGCACAAACCAAAAGACTATACCAAACCATGCAACTAGTTCAAGAACAGCATAAGATGTCACTGGAATCGGGCAAGAAACTCATGAACCAGTTGCTAGCTGAGGAAGGTGTGGACGAGATGTTCATTGAGTCCATAAACCTTCATGCCGACGCGGTAGGATTGGATGAGGCCATCCATGAGGCAATGGCCTACATTCACAGATTTGAGAAAAGGGTTCCCGTTCGTCCTAGGAGGTCCGGGAAACAAATTCATATCAATGTATCAGCACCTGGAGAGACGACGCAAGCAGACGAACATCAGGAAGCACCACTGTCACCACCATCCCCACCTCGCACTACACAATTCACTCCACCACATGACACTAGCACCACCACGTCCACTACCACCACCATTGTCATGGGTATCCCACTCTCTCCGGGAATCCAATTCGGGGGAGTCACCATGCCCACTTTCACCACTCTTTTCACTGACGTAACATCCACTCCACCCACAATCCCCATCTACACCGTCACTCAAACAATTGACACTATGGAAACATCCCCTGCCACAGCAGCGCTCCCTCCCCCCATGCCACCTTCATCTCCCATACCCCCTCCACCCACATCTCCACTTGCATCCACATCATTCACAACTCCCATCCCCGCCCCCATTCCCCCTGCATCTTCACCCCTCCCAGCATTATTTAATGTAAATAGCATATTTTTAGCATTAAATCAATGTGTGTATCAGCTCCAGAATGAGTACAGAGCTCTGGACGGCCGGTATCAACAACTGACAACACACCAACTTACAGAGGCAATTTCACGTTCTACAAGAGGAAAATGCAGAAGTGAATCAACGCTATTCAACGCTTGAGCAGGCTCACCAAACACTATTGGAGGCACCCCAACCATCGACAGAATCAGGTGTAAAACAACTAGAAGCTTTGCTCGAAGTATACCAGGCCGATAACCTACGAGTCAGACGCAACCTGGCGCTACTACGGAAACATATGGCCACAGCACTGGAGGAGAACAAAAGACTGCAAAAACAAAATGAAGAGAATCTGGAAGCCGCAATGGAAGGCTCCCCTCACGAGATAGATCCAGAGCAGTTCAAAGCAGTTCCCACGGAGACGATGAAAACCATTTTGGAAAGCTATGCAGATCTCCTGGAAGCCCATGATGACTTGGAAAGAGAGCGTGACACACTTCAGAGAAGACTTAAGGAACAGGAAGAACAACCGAAGAGTGTCCCATCAACCTCCACCTCACACGAAGTAAAGGCCTTAACTGAGCAAGTAGCAGAGTTACAGCAGAGGTTACTGACATACGAAAGGCAGCCATCTCCAGTGATAGAACCAGAGCAAGAAGAGCTAGTCCCTATTGAGGTAGATGATTCTTACGAGGAACCATATGTTCCTATGCCAATGCCAGGCGGGCGGCGAACCTCAGAGGGACTAGACACATTGGAAGTGGAAGCACCCGAGTGGCTTCAGACACTGGAAAGGACAGCGAACACTCATGAAGAACGGGTGGCCATTCAGATCCAATCACTAGCGAACTTAGAAGACACTGTCATAAAGTCTGAATACTTCAGAAGCATGTCTCACCATAGATGGATCGGCACCAATAATGACCAGTATGTGCCATTCTGTATACTTTTAGCCGATTACAATGCGGAGATTCAACGGCAATGTGGCAAGCCTCCCACATTTGCTACACAATTTGGTCCAGATGATATACCGGAAAGTGCTCAGCGTGGGTCCATCCATCAACCCACCTGGAGAATCAGGCTGTTGGAAACGTACCCTGAAATGGTCCGAACCTGGAACAACATGCCGTTGTTTATCAAATACAATCCTTGTTACATTCCAGTTCTTCGAAGACGCACTTGGCCTGAATTCACTATTGCCGTCAGAGACATCAAAGCCTGTGCAAAATGGTTGAATTATGTTTATCTGGCACCTCCACGAGGACCCCCCACAGTCAACTATATGATTTCTACAATCCGTCACTAGAGTACTCGGCTACGCAATAATCCTGATGTGATGGCCCAGATGTGTATGAAAATATTTGAACTAATGCTGATCACTTTCAGGAGTTTAAGAACATTAAGGACCCTCACTTCTCAGGTGCAGGCTTTGTGACAGGAAACCAGGATCTAGTGTACGATATGAGTACCACCCCGTCCATTGAAGTAATATATGCTTGGCACGCCAGAATCAAGTACCTCCCAGCCTGCTTTAAACAGACATTTGAGGAGATGTTCATCACAGGATTCTGGGAATACCACTCCGAAATCTTTATACCCAGACCATCACATCTCCTCCAATTATTTGCTGTGGAGAGAACTATTTACTCAGAACAATTGAGGGTGCCTCATCCAGATGTTCTCGGACCTGTGAATTGGGATGATTTGCTCACAGATCTAGCACGCGGCTTGCGACTCGAAGAACACCACCTAGCCTCCGATGTCGTCCAATACTATGTTCAAAAATCCTCTAGACAAGGGTCTGTCAGGGGCGACAGACGCGAGAGTGGGGGGGTGTTGGCAGCAGTCAGGGAACCGAAGGAGCCACAAGACGAAGAGAGTCAGAGCGAAGGGACAGCACAAGCAGACATGGCAGTCAAAGAAGATCTGGAAAATAGGCCAGTAATTTTTCTCATAAAGAAACAAGTATGAGCATTCACGCAAATCTAGCACTTAGGCAACCCTTTAACTTTTCAAAAACCCTTACACCAATTAAAAGTGATTCTCATCACTAAACACCATTGTAAATACCATTTCATATTTTTGTAGCTCCATTTTGTGCAAGCCAAGGAGTCCTTGAGCTTGAGGAGCTTTAGAAGTATCTACCTGCCAATTTTCGTAATTTTTAGATCTCGTTTGAGCCCTCAAATAAGCCCTGGAACCTAATTTTTAACTAGGCCGGACACTAGGTCTGAACAGGGCCAAAGCTAGTCAAAAACTATAAAAGGAGCTAGAGAGCTCATTTTTGAGGTTAGATTGTAATTGAAACAAACTTGTAAGAGCTTCTTGAAAAGTAATCTAAGAACTCCATTGATTCTCACTTTTTGTCCTGCCGTGTGTGCGCGTCTGTGTGTATGTGTGTGCATGTTTGTGTGCTTCCCACTCACACACTTGTGCCGCCACTTGCTCGAGGTCTTCATACCATCCTCACGTCTTCCCGGATTGACATTAAAGGAGGTGCTACTCATCACTGAGCTACAGTGTATGAATGTCTCTGTGTATGCATGCATGTGTGTATATGTGTGTGTATGTATGCATGTATGTGTGTATATGTGTGTGTATGTAGGCACACATGTGTGTACGTATTCATATGTGTACATGTGTGTATGTATGCATGTGTGTACATGTGTGTGTGTATGTATGTCTATGTGTGTGTGTATGCATGCATGTGTGTACATGTGTGTGTATGTATGCATGCATATGTATATATGTGTGTATGTATGCATGTGTGTACATGTGTGTGTGTATGTATGCATGTGTATACATGTGTGTGTGTATGTGTGCATGTCTGTACATGTGTGTGTACATGTGTGTATGTGTACATGTGTGTGTGTATGTATGCATGTGTGTACATGTGTGTGTGTATGTATGCATGTTTGTATATGTGAAAGTGTGTGTATGTATGCATGGGTGTATATGTGTGTGTATGTATGCATGTTTGTACATGTGTGTGTGTATGTATGCATGTGTGTGTATGTGTGTGTATGTATGTATGCATGTGTGTATGTATGTATGCATATGTGTGTGTATGCATGTGTGTATATGTGTAAGTGTATATGCATCTATGTATGTGTGCGTGTATGTATTTCTATATCTCTCTCTCTCTATCTTTCTCTTTTTCATCTCTCTTTATCTCTCTCTCTCTATTTTTCTTTCTTTCATCTCTCTTTATTTCTTTCTCTCTCTTCCTCTCTATCATCTCTTTCTCTCTCTCTCTCTCTCTCTCTCTCTCTCTCTATCTCTCTCTCTCTCAATAGAGAATAAAGCAATCACTTACAGGTATGTCCCTCTTTTGGATCGTTGTCCTCAAAGCGTAATGTATGTCGTCTATAGTCACATTCCAAAGAATCCATGCCAAAAAACATCTACAAAATCAAAGAGAAGAAAATTTATAAAACATAAAGCATAGAGAAAGACAAAGGGTAAGATTACGTGCACCACTTACCAAGATGCGAGATCTAAATAGAGAGAGAGCAAGTGTGTGTAGAGAGAGAGATCTGTGTGTGTGTGTGTGTGCACAAGACAATGCATGTCACAATTTGGTTTGCGCATGCAAGTTTGACAAAAGCAAGCAATACTCAGTGTAAAACATGTGCAAAATGTTGACTTTTGCTCTTGAGTTCCCAGTATGTTTAAAACATGACTTCGGTATAGGCGTCGATAATTTTCAACAAATTACCGATGCTCATACCGACACCGCTCATACCGATGCCTATACCAACAGTCATGAAACATACCAACGAGCTATTTTAAACGGTCATACTAATAGCCAATTGATTGTCAGTATGCTTAAGTGCATTTCTCCAACGTCTATACAAACGTCGGGAGTGACCGTTGGTATAGGAAGCATTGATATGCCCCTCATATGTAGTGCATGTGAAGCACTTTGCATGAAAAAGCTTTAGGCTAATCTTGGAGTGAAGATGGAACCATTCTTATATATGGAGATAACATGTCAAGTATTTACTTGGAAAGAAATTCCATGTTTAATGGGAGGAGTAACCACATAGAGATCACCTACTATGGAGAGATAAATGATCAAAGATGTGGAGATGAACTGCATTAGAATGAAAAAATAAGTAGCACAAATGTGTAGAAATGTCTTGGATGCTTTTAAACTCAAAGTATGATAAATTTGCAAGACATGGCCGAAACTGGCTCCTCAATGAGCTTGCAATATAGTGTTGAAGATATATGTTTGAGATCATTGTCATGTGAGGTATGCTTGGATAAAGTTAACAAAGTTAAAGGTTAATATAAGTCTAAAGATGAGAAAAATATATTCAAATCTCATGATGAATATAAGATGCAACATCTTCGCTATAATGAGTGGCATGTAGTGGGCAATTGAAGGTAGAAGCAGAAAAATTCCTCACATGCTCATTGCCTATAAAAGTGAAGTGGGAGCACATTCTCAACACATAGACAAAAAGAAAGAAAGAGGAAGAAGAAGCAAAGGATTCTAGTGGGTCAGATTCTGTTATACTTTATTGAATAATTGATTGTTAAATGGATTTTAATGTCTTGAGTTTTTTAATGTAATTGTGTTTTGATTTACTAAGTGAAGAATCATGAGGATGTGAATGCACATGGATTTATTCAAGTACTCTTGAAGGTATTTAAAAGATAGTAATACTTCGAGACAAAACCTTCCCTACTCTATTTTAGTTTCAATATTGCTACAGTTATTTTCACATGTTTAGTAATAGTTTAAGGTTCTATATAAGGCCATGGACCCTACCCATACTATAGAGGATTTTGGTACATCACCCCTACTCAAGTTACCGCTTGAGCAAAATTTGGATCTCTTGTAGCATAAATCCAAAATGCTCAAAACAAGATAAAAGAACATGATGTTACACTCCAATGAATACAAAATGATCACAACAACCTAGTTAGGGTGGTGAAGGCCACTATCACTGCTGAAGAAGAAGGCAGGCATTCCAAGATTGTTGCCAAAAATTCCAATTTTCTCATTTCAATAGGGGAGGGATGACCAATTTGTTCTTTCATGGCTATCCCAATTTGATGACTTTTATTCTAAAAAAAAATATTTTGAAATTGAAAAAGTCAAATTTGTTACTAATTATTTTGTGGGTAAAGCCTAGTTATGGTGGAATGTTGTGTGGCATAGCACCAACCGCATGGATTGCATTTCAAGAAAATATCAAGGAGTTCTTCCTTCCTCCATAGTTCCACTAACATGCTCATCGATCATGGACAACTTTTGGATGGAAATCCGAAGATATCATGTCTACCTAAACTCAATGCTCTTGGATTCAAGTGCACTAATTATTTCCTTGAACTTGAGAAGAAATCCATTGATGCTTTGGCTTGATAATTTTCTAAGTTTTCTTGTTCAACTCAATCTTGAGCCAAGTCTTTATAGCATTTGCAGAAGTAGAATATAGCCTCTCTAGAGAATCCTATAGTTTCTATCATAAGTCTAGTTCTTGGATATTTACTATCATAGATTTGTTAATGTGTTATATTTGGGATATAAGAGTCATGTAAAATTACCCCCATGTTTATATACATATATCATTTATGAACTATTCCCTCACAAGAACATTATGTGGGTTTCGAGGCTCAAACACATGTGTGCACATCTCTCCTCTCCTCTCTCTTTATCTTTCACTCCATCTCCTCCTTGATCCTATTGCTCAACCTACAAAAAACCCTTCATCTGTATTGGAGCATGTTGAAGTCTAATGTGCAAGGAGACTTAAAAGAAGCATAGGGTAGAAGAGGTGAATGTGCAAACTCGGATCTTTTTGTTAACACATTGATATTTTTCACAAACATGATCTAGAAAGCTCAGATTTTTGCAAGTTAAAGTTCTTTGTGTATCATACATGGGAAGAAAACTTCACAAAAGGCCAGAGAATCTCATTTTGAGTTTTGCGTAACTGAAAATTCAAAAAAGATCGAGTAATGCAGAAGTCGAATCTATAATCACTTGGATAATAGAGTAGAATTTTGGTTGTAACCTAAGTTCCGAAGTTCTCATTTAAGTGATTTAAATTCTGATGCATAGTGTGAGAAAGCATATATGACTTTATAGAAGAACAAATGTCTAGGCTTAGAGAATTAAGTGCAAGAGAATGCAAAATACAAAGAAAGTGTTGTAGGTGATGATATAAGATGCTTTATTTTCTTGTATCTTGAGCTACGCACCTCCGACTAAGGTGTTGTATGTGTCATTACCTAGGGAAGAGAATAAAAATCATGTTTTATGAAGAATAAAATTCGAGATCTAGAAATTATAAGCTTTGAAACAAAAAAACTACAAAGAAGATAATTTTCATCATAGAGACCCTAATTGCTTTTTGAGGTTCACTTTGATTTGGAGTTTTTATGACAGAGAGTTCCTCGTGTGTGAGCTCCTACATTTAGAGCTTGAAGGCATTAACCATGTATGATCATTATGATAGCTATTTGATATAAGTAGAGCATGATGTTTTGAAAGTTTGGGCTTGAAGATGGCATTGTGGTATACCTTTTAGTTTTATGTCATCATGCGTTCTATCATAGTATTGAAAATGGATATATAGTGGCATTGTGGCCTATGTTTTGTTTTTGCCACTTGGATACAAGTTTTTTTGCATGTTGCACACATTTTTTGGGAGTGTTTGTTGGATCCTTACTTGATAATTTCATGTTCTTGCTTTCTTTCTATGTATATGATCGAGATTGCAGCCTCATTTGCACACTTGTTTTTGAGTTGGATTGGCTATTATCTAAGCTTATCTTCATTAGTTTTGTAGTTTATTTGTGATTATGATTCTTGACTTATGAGGATGATGATTTCCTCATGTTTATTTATTTCTAGAGTCCATATTAAAGAGGAGATGCTCTTGAATTTGTTTTAGACATTATGCTAGAAAAATGGTTTAGTAGATCCTTTAGGCTTGTATAATAGATTTGAATTGTTGCTTATCTCCATTCACAAGGATTTGGTCATAGGTTATTAATGAAAGGTTGGACCATCTTCTAGATTTCATTCTTGAGTGGAAGGTGTATCACCATTTTATTTGCATGTATTTCCATTAATGTTTTTGGCATGTTTATTTACCATTATCTTTGGATGTATTAGTGGTAGGTGAAGATAGATTACTCATTCTTCATTTCTTACTAGCTATCTAATTTTGATTGCTTAGTTAATAGGGGATACTCTATGGAAACGATTATCAAGATAGTTTTACATCTATTGAGTCATTTTCCAAACTTTTTGAACAAGATTAGCCTCATACTTTTATGTGGATGCTAAATGCATAGCTATATGACAAGTGGATCACATGGTTTCTTCTCTAGTGAGACATGTGTGATGTGAGGTATGCAAATGGATATGAAAATGTGATGCTATTAATGATAGAGCATTGTTTCTAATCTCTTGTTATAGTTTGAATCTCTTGGATTGCTAGCTTGTTGTCTTGTTCGTTTGATGGTACTAAATTTCTAAGATAAAATGCTCAAATGTGGCATACATTAGCTCAAGTAGGGTTACACATGTATGTGCATAGAGATGCATAGAGGCCTAGTTACATGCTTGCACACGAATGGATGGATATGGATTCATTGGTGAGCTCCAGTATCAAGTTGCATCTTGTGGATTTTGTATATGAGTATGTGATGTATGTGATGTATGAGGAGATGCGTAGTGCATTATGGTAGAAACTAAGTTATCCATATGTGAGTCCATTGACTCATGTGAGGCATAGAACATGTAGATGGCATAATGGCTATGAGGTTCATACTCCATAAAGTTGTTTTCGCTAGAGGTGAAAATGATGTGAGAGACATGCATGTCATGTATGCCAAGTAGTGGTTTTAGAGAAGTTTAGGGTGGTTGACTATGCCAATGATGGTGACATCAATTTTTGCTATGATTCATTTTAATATTGCTCTTTTTTATTGGATAGCAACCATATGGATTGGTTTCTTGATGCATTAGATACTTTCCATGCAACTCCAATTGTGAGGTTCTCCTCAAGAAACTTGCGAATGATGTGTATGCCACTCTCCTCCCATCCATTTATATCCTCTTGTATCTAAAACAGCAGTGATTTGGAATGTTCTAGTGTCGCCATGTGGCCAGCATGCAACACTCATCCCCACTAACCATCAAATACCTTGGGATATACCCCCGAGCTTAGGACCTTGGCTAACTAGCCCTCGTCCCACACACACATGGAATGGTCTCTATAAACCAATGTCTGACACTCTCTCCCCCTTCTAAAGATCGTTGTCCTCAATGATCAATGAGGGAACGTACTTGCAAACCAGATCTGCTGATTCCCAAGTAGAGTCAGTAAGTGGTAATCCTCTCCAGGCTATCAGATACTCTTGGATGACACGATTCCTTAACCGTTTTTGTCTCCTATCTAGTATTCTATCTCGAGAATGATCTGATCTATCGGTTTCCTGCAAAGAAACAATACCCTCTATTAGATTATCCTCCCTATATATATACTTTCTTAGTTTACTGACATGAAACACTGGATGGACTATGCAATCTGGAGGAAGCTCTAAACAGTATGCAACATCACTCAACTTCTTTACTATCTTCCACGGTCCACAATACCTTGGTGATAGTTTACTACACTTCCATGTGGACAATGAAGTAGATCTAGTCGGTACCTGAAGGAAGACTCGCTCTCCTTCCTCAAAGGATCTAGGAGATCTTTTCCTATCAGCATACTCTTTGGCTCTATTAGCTCCTTGCTGCATCTTGGCTTTAGCTATTTCAAAGTTTTCTTGGAGATTCGCTAAGAACTCAGAAGCACTAGGACATTTCTTAGGCATTCCTATGGTATTGGGAGCAGTGGGATTCATGCCATAGTTCATCTCAAAAGGAGACATCCGAGTCACCTTGTGAGGTCTATTGTTATAAGCAAACTCTACTAATGGCAAATAACTATCCCAATCTGTCTGTCTCTCAAAAACATATGCCCGTAATATATCCTCTAGAATTTGGTTGACCCTCTCGGTCTGACCATTTGTCTAAGGATGATCACCACTACTCATTTTTAGTGACACTTTTAGTTTGTCAAATACAAACTTCCAGAAGTGTTCTGTGAATCTAACATCCCTATCTGAGACGATGGAGGTCTGTAGCTCAAGTGTAAGCACCACCTCCTTTACTTGTCAATCCGCGAAGACGTGAGGACTGGTATGAAGACCACGAGTAAGTGAAGGCACAAGTGCGTGAGTGAAAACACACAGACATGCACACACATACACACACACACACGCACAAAGTAAGATCAAAGAGAGGAACAATGGAAAGCTTTGATTGCAAACAATTTCTCTTACAAAAGCTCTATTCTCTAACAAGCTAACCTCTAAAATGAGCTCTCTAGCTCTTTTTATAGTTTTTTGACTAGTTTTGGCCATGTCCAGACCTAGTGTTTGGCCTAGTTAAAAATTAGGTTCCAAGGCTTATTTGAGTGCTGAAACGAAGTCTAAAAATCATGAAAATTGGTAGGATGATACTTCTAATACTCCTCAAGCTCAAGGAATCCTTGTCATGAACAAAATGGAGTTAAAAAAATAGAAAATGGTATTTACAATGGTTTTTAGTGATGAAAATCACTAGTGTTGTAGGGGATTCTTTTGAAAATTTGACATACACTTCTTGGAGCTCCCTACTTGCTCCTTCTACTTGTGTTTCCACCTCTTTGATGTGCTCCTGTGCTTTGTCCTTCACCTTTAGCTTCAACACTCCCCCCCCCCTCTCGAGTCTGTCGTCCCTGATTGTAATGGTTGTTCCATGTAGTGCTTTGAGAGGTAGTGTCTGTTCGGTAGGAACAAGAGCTATCTTCCTTCCAAATGTGGCAGGGTTGGTTTTCCTGTTCTTCATTTTTCACTAAACGCCTTTAGAATTTGTTATCCCTTGGTATGCGCACCTTCCTTGGATTCGAGCATGATTGTGTCTTTGTGAGTCGCCATTGATGGCCTCTAGATCTTGTTAAGATGATGTTCATAGTAATCATGCTAAGTAGCCATAATGACTGATGGGTAAGTGAGTTCGTGCATGGGTTGAGGAAAGTATGTGCCTCGTGCATGGCCTTGTAATGTAGCCCTATGCATGCTTACTTGGAAAATGCATAGGGCTACATTACTTGGAAGAAGTATGGTGCAAAAATTGGGAGTCTTGAGCTAAGTGCTCAAGGATATGCCGACAAAGAGGTTTCCTAATCTATCATGGTGTTTCCAGAGTAAAGATACTTACCATGGTGAAGGATCGATCGATGTTTATCTCCTCATGTTGTACTCACGGCATTTGTGATGGACCGTCAGCTAGTCATTCATTATCGATGAATGTCCGTGTGGATGGTTCACTGATGAAATTCTTTGAGTGACTCGTCCTGTCTCCTCTTTTCAAAGCAACATTTGCCAAGTACTAAGAATTGAATTTCTTTATATTCCTTGACAAACGACATTGGGTAACTACACCAAGCTTAGTTTCACATATTCTCTTTGGTTCACCATAAGCAGGAGCCTTCTCATCCAATATACATACAAAGATTTGCAGGTTACCAGAACTACCCCTTGCAGATATCTCCATGGATGCTCTCTTACATGCAGTAGTTAAGCATCACTTCAAGTTGCGGACCTTCAAGCTCTTCACTTCTACCATAGTAAGAGGAAACCATAGTTGTGGGTGCCATGTTCATGCCAAGTTCTTGCCATCTACGAGATAAGGCAGTAATTATATCCTTTGCTAGTTGAGGCACACTTCTATCCAAAGAGATAAATGCCTAGTAATCAACAGTTCCACCTTTAACCAAGCATGACTCATTCATGTTTCATGAGCCAAACGTGGGAACAAGTGCTTCCTCTCTTTTTTTTTTTGGAACAATGTCACCAAACAAGAAGACAGATGTTAGTATCAGAAAATATAGTTGACATATGTCAATGTGCTCTTGTGCATGGGATAATCCAATGTGTCTATGCATGGCCCTATAATGTGGCCCTATATTAATGCATACTTTGTAAATGCATAACCTGAATGGTGCAAAAGACTGGATTGTGCAAGGAGCACATGGTTTTTGCTCGTCGCAGCTTTTCGATGTTATTTGTGGACGTTGATGCCATCTATCGTGGAGGTATCCATTGGATCTTGAGATGACAACTGATCCTTCCTCCTTATAGGCATCCATTTTAGAACAACATTTGGCACTATAGAGATTACTTCAGGCGTCTTCCTCTTTGGATGCTTTCTGAACTGTGGTATCCAATGTGGTTGGCGCTTTGGTTCGGTGGAGGCTACTTGTACTTTTGGCTTCCAAACCCGTATACTTTTTGCACGTCTTCCTACTATTGTTGAAGAGCTGATTTCGTCTTCTTTCGATCTATGTACGTGTTTCTTACCCTTTTCTCTTTTTGGCTCGTTTGTTGAGACCTTTTGCATGTGGGAGAACATAGGTTGTTGTGGAAGTAAGAGCTTCTTAGGTACCCACATCTGTAATCGCCTTTGTTGAGCTGTAGCTAATTTCTTAGGCACCCAAACTTGTTGGATACCTTGTGATTGAGCTTGTCCAAGCTGCTTCCTTCGTCTTCTGGCATGGTTGGCTTGCCTGGCTAGGATTTGTGGGGGCAAGGCTGGTGGTTCCTCTCCTTTGCGTACCTAGATCTGTTTCATGCTCGGAACTGCTTTCTTGTCGAATGGTGTCTTTCTATTTGATGTAGCTGTTGTCATGAACAATTGTGTTTGCCTGTGTGGTGGACTCACTACTGTGGATACTTGATTCTTTGGAGAAGAAGAAAGATGCACCCGCCTTCGAACTTGTTCTTCCATGATTGACTCCTTCTGCATCATAGAGCTTTTGACACATACAACATCTTCTTCCATATGATTAGTCTTAGAAGAACAAAGAGAGTGTGTGGTGCCATGATCTAGGAGCATGCAATTCTCTAATTCTAATATAATTCATTGTTCATGTACCCAAACTTGAAGAATTTGACTTCTTAGGTTTAGGTTGATTGCATTGTCATAAATCCAATCTTGTCCTAAGACAAGTGGTTCTGTAAGGTTCTCATCCTGCCACACTAGCACTTTGACTTTTATTGGAACATCTTGAAGGTAGATGGGAAGTTCCACCTCGCCCAAACAAGGGGTTTCCACACCTCCCAATCCTATGAGATGAGCGTCAATGGGATTGATGTTCAACTGCAAGTCTTGGCAGTAGGAAACTCGAACTGCACTACTTGCTGCGCCTGAGTCAATCAATGCTTTCACAGTCCTTGCACCCTTTCCTTGTCCTATCTCTACGGTCACAAAGGGACGTCGGTCAATAACTGGAGTGTTGGTGCAGATCAATCACCAATTGAAGGCTTGGAAGATCAAATGATGAAGGAAGAATCAATTTCTAAAGTGTGGAAGAAGATTACATTCAGAGGACAAGAGAAGTGTACACATATGTACATTAGTATAGTCATAGATGACTTAGATCTTTTGTTTAGTAAGAATCATGTACAAAATTATCTATAAATACCTTGAGAAAAGTCGGGGCATGTATGAGAGCATATGTGACAATAGTTAGAAGTCAAGAATGAGGGAGATAGAAGTCATGAGATAGAGGAAAAGTTAGTTGAGTTAGCTCTTATCACTCAGTTGTAATTCTTCTGAGTAAATAAAAATTTTTGCGCCCGATGTTTCTGCGTATTCTCCTTCTACAGTAGATCAATTGTGAAATGCTTTTGTACAAGTCTAAGTTGAGAGTTGCTTGACCTGTGTGCAAAGTTTTAGCTTCCAATTGTAATCAGGCTGAGTGAATTAAGTGTAGGAACATTCATATGTGAAGTATGTTCACTGGTTCCTAAAACAGGCGCAGATTTCGAAGTTAATGTTTTGATCATTTCTCCTAGCACAGTTTAAAGTTTTGCATGAGTGAGGGCTTAATCTTTAAGTTGGAAGATAAGCTACTCATGTCTAGAAGCATTTTGTAAAACGGGTTCTATTCAAGGAGAACCAAGTCTTAAAAGTTACAGGTGTAAAGTCGACTGTTCTGGATGACAGTTTCTGACATAGGTAACTTGAGAAGTTGATTTCTCAAGTTATACTTAATCTTTTGAAGAGATTCAACTTGGAGTAGATGCGCAATCTCTAGGAGATACTTCGTACAAAGTTTCATCAAAAACTTTACACGTTTGATAGGTCAATGTGGAGAAATAGTGCAGCAGACTTTTCTGTGTTTCATCTTCTTCACAGATTTGTTAATCTTTTGATAATTAGCAATTGATCCTCTAAATTAGTGGAGTGTTTGACTTATTCTTGGTATAGAGGTGCTCTAATCACAAGAGTAAGTTGTTCTTTTGGAGATTAACATTCTCCATCAGTGGTATCAGAGCAGGAGACATCAATTTGAAGAAAGGAGGATCCCGACTGCTGCAGATTCAAGAAATTCAACACTTGAAGGACTAAGAAGTGAAAGCTTGGAGTCAAAGCTTGAGGAGAAGACTATTTGATATCAAGAAAGGCAAAAGGAGTCCAATTCGAAGTAAAGGTACATACATTGTTTGTAAAGCTTGAAGATTTCAATACACTGGTGGATACAAGATGGGAGAAAGCTTGCAGATTGATAAGCTAGATAGGGAGAACTATCCAGCATGGTCCATGAGGATGGAAGCACACCTCATGAGCAAAGATCTTATATCATTTATTACAGGAGATGAAGAAAAACCTGAGTTTGCAGATCCAAGTATTCCTACTAGGGAAGAGCTTGCAATGTTGAAGACTTGGATGAGAAAGGATGCTCAAGCAAGGAGTATCATCTACATGGCTGTAAATGATTACCTTCTACCTCACATCAGAGGTTTGGAAAGTGCCACAGATGTTTGGAATGCCTTGGAAGAGCATTTCCAAAATACAACTAAGTCAAGGAAGTCCTCACTATGGGCTGAGTTCACAACCTTCAAGAAGAAGAGCTCAGAATCAATTTCAGATTATGTGGCAAGGATGAAAGATATTGCAGATAGCTTGGGAGCAGTGGATGAAGATATTGAAGAAGAAAAGTTGGTAAGACAAATACTTACAGGTTTGAGAGGAGATGAGAAGTGGAAGCCTTTTATATTGTCCATAGAATTGTCACTTGATCACTTTACTCCTGATCTTAATCAATTGCTAGGACACATGCTAACCTTTGAGCAGGATCTTAAAGGAGACAATGATAGAAGTACAAGTCAAGCTATGTACTCTAAGGACAAGAAAAAGAATGGCAAGGGAAAGCAATCAAATGATGATGAAGGGAATTCAAATCAAGCTAACTTCACAAAAGGGAAGACAAATTTCAGAGGTAAAGGAAGAGGAGGTAAGAACAAAGATAATGCTAAAGCTTGTTGGATTTGTGGCAGAACAAATCATTTGGCAAATGATTGTTGGTATAACAATCAAAATGGTGGAAGCAATAATCAGAATTATAATCAAAGAGGTAGAGGAGGCAGAAACCAAAGAGGCAACCTCAGAGGAAGAGGTGGTAGGACATCATATGGTAGAGGAGGTGGAAGAAACTTCCAATCTCAGTCCTACAACAATAATTATTACAATTATGCATCAGATCAGAAGGATGACATGACTCTTATCTTGAATGCAACTCATGAATCAATGGGAGAAGATCAAAGAGTGTTTTATATTGACTCAGGGTGTAGCAACCATCTGAGTGGGAATCTATCTTTGATGACTGATATGGAAGCAAGGGTGAATGGACATACAGTTCAGACAGGTGACAATACCAAACATAAGGTGGAGAGCATTGGATCAGTGAAGACAAAGAGTGGAAGTACACTTCTGAGCAAGGTACTTTATGTTCCTACTATTCCTAAAAATCTGATAAGTGTAGGGCAAATTGTGGAGAAAGGATATGAGGTAAGATTCACAAATGATGGTGTTTATGTACAAGATCCAAATCAGGGATATAGAAACATAATTGCAGGTAAAAAGGAAGGAAGATTGTTCACTCTCAAAGTCCAAGGTAATGTGGGACATGCATTATTTACCTATGGAAGTCAAAAGGTATCTGAATTAGACCTATGGCATAAAAGGCTAGGTCATTTCAATGAGAGAGCTATAAAGGAGATGTCAAAGAATCAGGTGGTGCTTGGATTGCCAAATATTGAACAGCAACATATGGTGTACAAGTGTGAAGCTTGTCAATTAGGTAAAGCACATAAGAGTTCTTATAACAAATCAGGGTACAAGTATTCAAATATGCTTGAATTGGTTCATACAGATGTATGGGGTCCCTCAAGGGACTATAGCATAAATGGATCCAGATATTATGTGTTGTTTGTTGATGATGCTACCAGATGGATTACTTTGTATGTAATCAAGGATAAATCAGAAGTTTTCAAGACATTCAAACATTTTCATGTCTATGCAGAAAGGATCACATGACAAAAGCTAAAGAGGTTAAGATCAGATGGAGGGGGAGAGTATTTCTCAAAAGAGTTTGATGATTATTTGTGGAATGCAGGTATCAAAAGAGAAGTGACTTGCAGGTACTCCCCTCAACAAAATGGAGTAGCAGAAAGGAGGAATAGGACTCTTGTAGAGTTTGCAAGAGCCATGATGAAGGAAAAGAATTGTCCAAATTACTTATGGGCAGAAGCCATTAACACTGCAACATACCTTGTGAATAGGTTGCCTTGCAAAGCTTTGGATGGAGGAACCCCTTATGAAGCATGGTGGGGTAAGAAGCCTAGTCTTGATCATTGTAAAGTATTTGGATGTATTGCATATGCTTATGTTCCTTCACAATTAAGACATAAGCTAGAACCAAAAGCAGAGAAGTATGTGTTTATTGGATATGATGATAGACAGATGGGTTACAGGTTGTGGAGTCCATCTACAAAGCAATTTCTTGTTACTAAAGATGTAACATTTGATGATCAAAATATGTGGTATACAGGATCACCAAATGAGTATACAGGTGTTGAAGAAATACAAAGGAAAGGAAAGGCAAAGGTAAAAGTTTGTGAAGAAATTGTTGATGAAGTTGACTCTAGATGTAGAGTGCAGGATCATGTAGAAGAAGGACCAAGATTTGATCCAGAATCAAATGAGGCTGAAACTTCAAGAAGTGCAGAAATCAGAAGATCTACAAGGGAAAGGAAAGAACCTATAAGGTATAGTTATGATACATCTTTCCTAACAACAAAAGATTATGCCTACATTGTGAAAACAGAAGAAGATCCAACCACTTATGAAGAAGCCAAAGGTAAACAGAATTGGGAGAAGGCAATGCAGGAAGAGTATGATGCTTTACTTGAAAATGAAACTTGGGAACTAGTACCAAGATCAAAGAATCAGAAGGTCATTGGATGTAAGTGGGTATATAAAACAAAGAGGTTTGCAGATGGTAAGGTGTCTAGATATAAGGCTAGACTTGTGGTAAAAGGTTATGCCCAAACTTATGGGGTAGATTATGATGAAACCTTTAGTCCTGTTGCTAAGATGTCTACAATTAGGACATTGATTGCTATTGCTACTTGCAAGGGATGGAAATTATCACAATTGGATGTGAAAAATGCATTTCTAAATGGATACATTGCAGATGAAGTATATATGGAGCAACCAGAAGGCTTCATGGAATCAATTGGATCAGATTATGTGTGTAAGCTCAAGAGAGCTTTATATGGGTTGAAGCAAGCCCCAAGAGCTTGGAATTACAGATTGGTTAAGTTCTTGAATGAATGTGGATTTCAAGCATCAAAGGCAGATAGTAGCTTGCTAGTGAAGGCAAGTGAAAATGGATACATTTACATGTGCATTTATGTTGATGATATTATTGTTACAGGAACAGATGCTCAAGGAATCAATGAACTCAAAAGACAAATAGAGAAGGAGTTTAAGATAAGTGATTTGGGAAACTTATCTTATTTTCTAGGAATGCAGATTGTGTATACTCAACATGGAGTATATGTTTCACAAGAGAGATACTTGAAGAATCTTCTAGTCAAGTTTAACATGGAAGATTGCAGGACCTCAACTACACCATTGGAGGTAAATCATAAATTAAGCAGGTATGGAGGTGAAGAGTTCAATGACATGAAGAAATATCAGAGTTTGGTAGGTAGTTTAATCTATGCTACCTTAACAAGGCCAGATCTATCATATGCAGTAGGTGTGTTGTCACAATTTATGCATTGTCCAAAGAAGACTCATTGGATTGCAGCCCAAAGGGTACTCAGATATATCAAAGGAACCCTAAGTGAAGGTTTGTATTATGGTTTCACTTCTGACACAAGAATCAAAGTGTTTAGTGATGCAGATTGGGCAGGTGACTCAGATGATAGAAGGTCTACTCATGGGTATCTCTGTTATGTTGGAGATAAGCTAGTTTCTTGGTGTTCAAAGAAGCAACATACAGTTGCTTTATCATCCACAGAAGCTGAGTATAAGGGAATGGTAGAAGCTGCAAAGGAAGTGATATGGTTGAAGACCTTGATGAAAAGTTTTGAGTTTGATCATAGTACTCCAATAATTTTTGGAGACAATATGAGTTCTTTGTATTTGGCAGCTAACCCTGTTTTTCATGCCAGGACTAAGCATATAGAGATTCAGTATCATTTCTTGAGGGAAAAGGTACTAGATAAAGAGATTGAAGTGATGTACACTCCAACAAAAGAACAAGTGGCAGATATGATGACAAAGAGTCTGGATGGACCTAAGTTACAAAGGTTCAAAGACATGGCAAGTATAAAGAAGACAGAGAAAACCTCAATTGATGATTGAGGGGGAGCTGTTGGTGCAGATCAATCACCAATTGAAGGCTTGGAAGATCAAATGATGAAGGAAGAATCAATTTCTAAAGTGTGGAAGAAGATTACATTCAGAGGACAAGAGAAGTGTACACATATGTACATTAGTATAGTCATAGATGACTTAGATCTTTTGTTTAGTAAGAATCATGTACAAAATTATCTATAAATACCTTGAGAAAAGTCGGGGCATGTATGAGAGCATATGTGACAATAGTTAGAAGTCAAGAATGAGGGAGATAGAAGTCATGAGATAGAGGAAAAGTTAGTTGAGTTAGCTCTTATCACTCAGTTGTAATTCTTCTGAGTAAATAAAAATTTTTGCGCCCGATGTTTCTGCGTATTCTCCTTCTACAGTAGATCAATTGTGAAATGCTTTTGTACAAGTCTAAGTTGAGAGTTGCTTGACCTGTGTGCAAAGTTTTAGCTTCCAATTGTAATCAGGCTGAGTGAATTAAGTGTAGGAACATTCATATGTGAAGTATGTTCACTGGTTCCTAAAACAGGCGCAGATTTCGAAGTTAATGTTTTGATCATTTCTCCTAGCACAGTTTAAAGTTTTGCATGAGTGAGGGCTTAATCTTTAAGTTGGAAGATAAGCTACTCATGTCTAGAAGCATTTTGTAAAACGGGTTCTATTCAAGGAGAACCAAGTCTTAAAAGTTACAGGTGTAAAGTCGACTGTTCTGGATGACAGTTTCTGACATAGGTAACTTGAGAAGTTGATTTCTCAAGTTATACTTAATCTTTTGAAGAGATTCAACTTGGAGTAGATGCGCAATCTCTAGGAGATACTTCGTACAAAGTTTCATCAAAAACTTTACACGTTTGATAGGTCAATGTGGAGAAATAGTGCAGCAGACTTTTCTGTGTTTCATCTTCTTCACAGATTTGTTAATCTTTTGATAATTAGCAATTGATCCTCTAAATTAGTGGAGTGTTTGACTTATTCTTGGTATAGAGGTGCTCTAATCACAAGAGTAAGTTGTTCTTTTGGAGATTAACATTCTCCATCATGGAGGAGTCGCTATGCCTGATTTTTGGCACATATCCATGTGATATTTTGGAGCGTTTGAGTTGACATCTAGGCCGTCGCCTTAACTTATTTCGCCTTATGCGCTCTCTAGCCTCTGCTTGTGCTTCTTCTCTGACTCTCATCTCTTCTTCTTTCATTTCTTAGTAGTGTTGAGAGTCATTAGCATGTCCTCTGTAAGAGGTTCTTGATATACCTTGACTCGACAACCACTGATATAGTTTGGCAAGATGTCACCTTCTAAAGTAGCCAATTGAACAACACCGCTAGTGGAAATTCTATTAATGATCATGGGTCCATATTCTCTTTTCTCCAACTTACGAGCATGTTGCTTTAGCGTATAAACCAGCACTAGGTCTCCCTGTTTCAATCCTTTATCTTTGATGTGTGCATCAAAGTATGCCTTTTGCCTTTTCTTTGCAGCATAGATGCCTGCTGCCGCTCGTAGCCTTGTCTCATCTAAGCGTTCTAGATCCAAGGTCCTAGACGACAACTCATGTCCATTCCACTCATGCTCTTGTGCTACTTTTAATGCTGGGATGAGGAAGTCCAATGGTAGAACATCATTATGTCCGAAGACCATCTAAAATGGGGTTCCGTTGAGTACCGTTTTGTAGGCAACTCGATAAGCCCAAACAGCATGATCAAGTTGTTTGTCCCAATCAGAGCGTTTATTATTTATGAGCTTTGTCAATACGTTACAGAGGATCTTATTGGTGCTCTCGGCTTGTCCGTTAGCTTGTGGGTGAAAAGGGGCAGACTTCTTATGTATCACATAGAATTCTTGGAGAAGATTTTCAATGACTTCATTTAAGAAATGTGTGCCTCTATCGCTTACTAACTCTATTGGTAGTCCAGATCTAGTGAACACATTCTCGAATAAGAACTTAGCAGTTGTCTGAGCATCATTCTTTGTGGTGGCTTTGACTTCTACCCACTTTGTAAGGTAATCTGTGGCTACAATAATGTACTCTGCATGGGTGTTTCTAGTTGGGGGGTTAATAGGGCCTACAAAGTCTATAACCCACTTTGAAAATGCACGTCCTCCCATCATTGGTCTCAAACGTATCTCATCTTTTCTAACTGGATATTGTGCACGTTGGCATGTGTTGCATTTCTTCACATAGGTATGTGCATCCATATGAAGAGTGGGCCACCAAAGTCCTCAGAATAGAATGGTCTTGATTACTCGATCAGGACCGAAGTGTCCACCTGCAACACCACTGTGTGGAGTCTCTAAGACCTTTAACTAGTCTGATTCATGCACGCACAATCTTAAGTAACCATCTTTGCCTCTTTGGTATAGGGTGTCTCCTACTAAGGCATAGCCTTGAGCCTCTTGCTCCATGCTTCGTCTTCTTGCTAGACTAGCGTCTTTGGGTAATCTTCCCGACCTCATAAACTCTACCAATGGATCACTCCAATCTGGAATTAATGACACTTGATAAAGGGTTGCATGCTCCACTGGTGGTCTCTCTCTGCACATTGGACAATTCTTAATCCACTCATGTATTTCTTGGTCCATGCTAGGCCAATACACTCGTAAACGTTTCAGATTTTGTAGTGTGTGCTGTTTAGAATAATGATTTCCAAGCAATCCTTCTTGAGCTTGTTGCAACCAACTACTATGTTCATCGTCCTCAACACAACAAGCTAATACACCCTCAGTGTCTTCTTTTATATGCTTCCTGCCAATATGTGATATTTTTGTGATTTTACAATTTCTTCTTGTGTTGTTTTCACATTCTTATTTGCAGGGCCGAAGGTTAGGACTGGTACCAACTTATTTGCCCATTTAGGAACAACTTCTAAATTGAACAGATAAGCATCGGGTAATTCATCAGACACTCCTTGCGGTGACTCTCCTAAAGTGATGCGAGAAAGGTGATCTGCCCTAAGGTGGGTTCTACCTTTTCTGACAACAACTTCAAAGTCATATTCCATTAGTAAGAGGAACCATCTTACTAAGCTCTAAGTATTGCAAGGTTTATTGACCAAATATAACAAAGCTTGATGATCAGTGAAAAACTTGAACTTGTTGGCCAATAAATAGTGTCTAAACTTCTTCACAGCATATACCATGCCTAAGCCCTCTCGCTCAGTTGTGGTATAGTCGTTCAGCTGTGGTGAGCTGCCTAGTAGCATATGCTATGGGCAAATCAAAGCTTCCTTCACCTGTGGGTTGTGATAGCACACATCCTATGGCATGATTGGATGCATCCACATGGACATGGAATGGTTTATTCCAATTAGGAGTGGTCAGTATTGGTGTTGTGCACAAACCTTTCTTCAGTTCATTGAAAGAATTCTCGCATTCGTCGTTCCACTCAAAATTAGACAACAAGGCATAAAGGGGTCTAGCTATGATCGCATACATGTGGATAAACCTACGGTAATATCAACAATGGCCCATAAAGGCTTGTACCTCTTTAACATTCCTTGGCCTTGGCAGCTCCACTATGGCTCGTACCTTATCTTCATCTGTTGAGATTCCATTCTTAGAAACAATATGACCTAAGATTTTACCTTGACGCACCATGAACACACACTTTTCCGAGTTCAAACACACACGATATTCTCTACAGTTCTTGAAGATCTATCTGAGCTCAGGGATGTGAAATATTCTTTCTTGGGAATGAGCACATAAATCATCCACATACACTTCTAAGCTCTTTCGCAAGAACTCTTTGAAGACATGACACATGAGCCTTTGGAATGTTGTAGGTGCATTGGTGAGCCCAAATGGCATCACACAAAATGCAAAGATTCCCCACTCTATAGCAAAAGCTGTTTTGTGTTGATCTTCTAGGGCAATGGCTACTTGATTGTAACCTGAAAATCCATCAAGGAAGTTATAAACTTCCTTGCCTGCAACATTTTGCTCCAATAGATGTTCCGTGATTGGAAGTGGATAACTATCTCTGATCGAAGTGGCATTAACTTTTTTAAGGTTAATACACACTTGCAACTTCCTGTTCTTCTTGGGCACCACTACAATGGGGGACACCCATTCAGTATGCTCAATGTCATAGATGAATCGTGGTTCAATCAGCCTATCAATTTCTTCTTTTATTTTGGCTGCATCTGTATCATTATATGTGTAGGGCTTCTATTTGGTGGGCCAGATCTCAGGTTCATAAGCTTTGGCTAAGAGTCCAAAATTTCCCCTTGGTATGGTTCAAAAATCCTTTGGAGTCCCCTTGGGTTCCAGGTCCCACCTGAAGGTCAACTTCAAATTATCCTATCTAAAAATCAACGCATTATTCTTATGGATTCGAAACAAGCTTTCCAACGAGCTATATAGCTCAAAAAATGGACTTTGGATGAAAAGGTTATGTCAATTCAGGCTCCTGGGGGTCAAAACAGGCAAACAGGCACTTATGGAAAATCACAATTCTGTATGAAATCAGAGAATCGCGATTGTGTGAAATAAGAGAATCGCGATTGTGTGAAATCAGAGAATCGTGATTGTATGAAATCAGAGAATCGGGATTGTGTGAAATCAGAGAATTGTGATTGTGTGAAATCAGAGAATCACGATTTTGTACCTTGAGAATCGTGTTTTCATAGAATCGTGCTTTCACAAAATCGTGTTTTTGCTGAAAATCGTGATTTGTGAGAATCGCGATTCTGAGCAGAGAATCGTGTTGTTGAGAATCGTGATTTTGAGCAGAAAATCGTGATTTGTGAGAATCGCGATTTCGAGCAAAGAATCATGTTTTTGAGAATCGCGATTTTGAGCAGAGAATCATGTTTTTGAGAATCACGATTTTGAGCAGAAAATCGTGATTTGTGAGAATCGCAATTTTGAGCAAAGAATCATGTTTTTGAGAATCGTGATTTTGAGGAGAGAATCGTGTTTTCATAGAATCGTGTTTTCACAGAATTGTGTTTTGAAAATCGCGATTTTTTCTCAGAATCGTGGTTTTCAAAAATTTAGAGAATCGCGATTTTGAGCACAACCACAGAATCGTGTTTTCTCATAATCGTGTTTTTGACATAAAAATTGTGATTGCCAATAGAGAATCGTGTTTTTCGAAAATCGTGTTTTAGAGAATTGTGCCTTAGAGAATCGTGTTCTAGAGAATCGCAATTTTGTCTCAAATAATCGTGGTTTCAAAAAATTTAGAGAATCGCGATTCTGAGCACAACCACAGAATCATGTTTTCTTAGAATCGTATTTTTTTGGCGGAAAATCGTGATCTGTGAGAATTGCAATTTTGAGCACATCCACAGAATCGTGATTCTAAGAATGACCATAGAATCGTGTTCTTTTCAAAAGGATTTTAGGCGAGAAACAGAGAATTGCGATTTTAAAAAAAAAATTTGAATTTTCACAAAATCACGATTTTCATCACAGAATCGTGTTTTTTGGCGGGAACTTTGAATTTCTGAGCGCTGAGCAATGGCGAGCTTTGTATCTGCAAAAAATTATGAAAAAACACAGTGCTTGCACTCTCTTGCACTTCCTAACTCCTCCTCGCACAATAACGCATGAAAGATGGTATGAAAATGATGAAAATGCACTAAAAAACAAGAAATTTCTATGAAGAAGAAGATGGAAGAAGATGGAGATGGTGATGATGATGAAGACAAAGAAGAAAAATAAAAAAATGAACAAAAATGATAGTTTTTTACCTTCCAACATCGCAAATCTACGATCTTACCATCACAACGCTCGTCCTCGAAGCTCTCTTCTCGGCAACGGTGCCAAAATTTGGTGTAGCTCAAGCGTAAGCACCACCTCCTTTACTTGTCAATCCGCGGAGACGTGAGGACCGGTATGAAGACCACGAGCAAGTGAAGGCACAAGTGCGTGAGTGAAAGCACACAAACATGCACACACATACACACACATGCGCACAAAGTAAGATCAAAGAGAGGAACAATGGAAAGCTTTGATTGGAAAAGAGTTCTCTTACAAAAGCTCTATTCTCTATTAAGCTAACCTCTAAAATGAGCTCTCTAGCTCTTTTTATAGTTTTTTGACTAGTTTTGGCCTTGTCCAGACCTAGTGTCCGGCCTGGTTAAAAATTAGGTTCCAAGGCTTATTTGAGGGCTGAAACAAAGTCTAAAAACCATGAAAATTGGTAGGATGATACTTCTAATACTCCTCAAGCTCAAGGACTCCTTCTCTTGAACAAAATGGAGTTACAAAAATAGAAAATCGTATTTACAATGGTTTTTAGAGATGAAAATCACTATTGTTGTAGGGGATTCTTCTGAAAATTTGACATACACTTCTTGGAGCTCCCTACTTGCTCCTTGTACTTGTGTGTCCACCTCTTTGATGTGCTCTTGTGCTTTGTCCTTGACCTTCAGCTTCAAGACAGATGCTGGAGGAGGACGATGATGAAGACCCGCTCCATTTCTTCCAGCGGAAATGCAGACGAATTAGCCCATCGCAAAGCCAGGTGCAGTGTTCCACTGCAGTTAAAGAAGTTGAACTCTTTCATGAAACGGCCACTTCCTTATAGGTAGAATTTGTCCCGTCGTCTCCTAGTAAGCGCCAGAAAAAGATGTTATTATGGAAGATGTAGTAGAACTCTCACGGCGGGAGGAATCTCATCAACCGGTTGTTGAGGCTGTGAAGGAGATAGTAGAAGCTACCATTGTTACAGAATGTCAATCTCCTTCTCCACGAGATGCAGATGACCAAGCTGATAGAGTCAATCAATCCACTGGTAATGAAGAAGCACTTTGTGAAGCTGACCTGTCAATCCCTCAATATAAGACCGGAATAGTTTTAGTTCTGACTTCTCTTATCCCTCTTCCTCCTCCAACCACCATTTCTGATGTTGTTGAAGTTCTTCGCTCTTTGCCTGCCCCTGCCAATCGGGAGGCATTGAGCAATCTCCTATCCTCCCATGACTACTCTCCCCCATCCTCACGTCACCTACAGTCTGCACCACCATCGTAGCCTGTTTCTTCTCTTTCCACCCTAGTGATGTTCGCTGAATTGGCATCCATGGGCCAACTACTTATTCAACTCTCCCAACAATTGCCTTTCCAGATGAAGATGGCAACTCAGACAATTCAACAGGAGCTACAGCACAAGGTTGACCTTCTAGAAGCAGACATTGCACCTCTCCAAGAAGAATTACTTGCAGCCAAAGCCGAGAATCATTCATTGCAGACTCAAATCCAGCAGCTCCAAGAACAGTTAGCAAAAAAAGACCATATCATTGCTCAACGGGACACCAAAATTAGAGAATTAAAACAAGAACTTATAGACAAGATGGACGCCTTGACAGCATTAGGCAATGAACTCCATAGTAGAGGGGATGCATATAGTGGCTTAGAAGAGGCCTCACAGTCGTTGGCGGCCAATGTGCTTGAAGCAGAAGCTGAACTGCATAATGTCACTAAGAGATTGTTCCAGCGAGATCAAGAATTTAATGTCAAGCAGCTCTGGCCAAGATAATCCTTTTTGCAGACACAGATGGAATTACTTATCAGTCAGGTCATAGCTGCCAGCGCTGTTAGGACTGATGCACAACTTATAGAACCTGCAATTTTGAAGGATATGCTAGATTCCCTAAAGCAGAAGATTACACGTACCTTCAAACTAGCTCGCACTATGTATATTCAGGGCATCATAGATGAACAGTAACTGTGTAATTATAATTTTCAGTCCACCGTGCATGCTAGTGTAAGCCGACAGAAAGCAACTCATACTTTTTGTAATATATATCCTGAAAAGTCACACGCATGATGTAAAGGCCTAGCGCAAAGTTGTAACCTTTGAAAAGACTAATGAAATAGTGGCGTGAAGCAGGAGTAGTCGCCGGACTGTTCGTCTGGGCAAGAGATGGAAGCTAAGCATAGGTACCGAATTACTGTGTAATCTGAGTATACTGTCTATTCTGCTGATTAAGTTTAATCATTAAGTGAAGTTCAATGAATTATGAAGTAAATTGATTAACCAGATAAATGAAGAAGTTATACACTTAAATGTCTGGTGTGGAAGTGTGTTGAAAAATGCATTCAAAATAGTATTGGGAAGATAATCCGATTTAGTGCATTAATTTAGTGAAGTAGTATACTCTTAATCCATAGATTTGGGAAAATACAAACAGGTCCTCTATTTACAAACCCCTAACCATCCCAAGAACCCAGACTTGAATTAAACTTTAAACAGATAACTTAATCCAAAGTTTAAGTTTAACAAGGATATATACATGGAGTCATTTTGGATCTTGTCCACACAGATGATAGGGCACCAAGCAAAGAGCCATCCATCTTAGGTTCAAGGTACTATGTGTCATTCATATATGATTGTAAAAAATGGACCATAGATTTTTTTGTGAATCATAAGATGAAATGTTCTGATGTTTCAAGGAGTATATGGCTCATATAGAAAATCAAAATAGGTGAAACCCTTAAGAAATTAAGGTATTATGTGTTACCGTTAGTGTCCATCTGAAAGGCCAAATGGCCACCAGAAAATTTTTGTATATGTTCTTTAACAAAACATATAGTGGAATGGTTAGTCACAGACTATAAGATCCACCACATTTGTAAGACCTAAGAAGTCTATCTTTGTGCTCCCTGTGTTTTGTGTTTTTTTACGTATTCTGTAGCCTTTGTACGGAGTACTGTGTGCAGCCTTAGCAACTTAGTTTTCTACTCTGAGGATATCTTCATGGAGCTCTCAAGAAGGAGAGCACACTATGGTGCATCACCATTTAATCACTTCACTGGTATCAAAGCAATTTGATGCAAAAGCGTTGTTCCTTTTGTGCGAGCGAAGCGAGCGCCCCCCCCCCCCCCTCCCCGCTTTTTCCAATGCTTATGACTAAGGTGGCGATGAAGGCATAGACCTTGGCATACCTTTTCATCCGAGTCACCTAAGTCACCGTTGGTGCCGTTGGCTACACATGATGGAGGACCTCAACGATCAACGATGATACAGGTTCCCGGTACTTCCTAGGAGGTCACCCATCCCACTACTGTTTCCCTTGGAGCTCCCTCAACCGTGGCAATCTCTTGCCACTAAGCTACACTCTTGTGGTGTTTGAAGAAGGGGAAAGACTAAGATTGACATTACCGTGAACATGTTTTGGTTCCTTAGCACTTCATTCCTTGCTTTGAAAGCCTATTTTGGAAGCATTTTTGGGGTGTCTTTTGGATCCATCTTAAAGTACTTTTGCACATATACTTCTTCACAGAGGTCCAAGAACATCAAGAAGAGTGTCTTTGTACTTGTCCAACAATAAATATCAAGCTTTGGGGCTGCGTTTTCAGTTTTGGTGGGAGCAACCTTTGCAAATTTATGCAGGTTTTTTAAGCATAAAACATCAGAGTTGGCAGATACTTGTAGGTGTTGTTGACTTGTTTTTAGGCTTTCCATTCATCCTTGAAGTGTCAATTTACTACATATATTGAGTACATACACACCATGTACACTTCTGTGGATATGGCTACTCTATGTCAATGTGGTCATTGATATAGTGGTTATGTTTTTGCATAAAGTCTTTTATGTTTGATAAAGAGGGTCATGGTGAGGTTTTCTTAATTGGGAGACAACAAGATGTTGAGGTCTCTTTGGTGATGCAGATGTAAAACTTACCTAGCCTCACCATAGGAGACGTATGATAGTTGTTCATAGGTGCTCAATAAGCCTAGTTGGCTTCTGTTGGGTAGTTGATTATATGTAGTCGAATCCATGATTCACTATGCACGAGAACATGTTAATACTTGTAGTTTTATGATATTTTGACACTGGTCATATGTTCATTTTGCAGAGGATACTCTAGAAAAAACTTTACAGTTTTTTGGTTTGACCAACTATACATCGGTCGATTTACTCCTTGATACACTTATTCATTAGTGTTTGGACTCTTCTAGCTCCATTGTCATTCTATCCAATTTTCTACCATCATGGCATCAGAGGTCTTAGGCACATCTTGTGGATCAGGGTCCAGTGCCAATGTTCCCAGGAGGAGCTATAACTTGCTGGGCAAAGACCGTTTTGAGATCTAAAAATTTCATGGCACAAACTTTGCTCTATGGAAGAATCAGATTAAAAATGTGCTAATTCAAAGGAGGCAATGGAAGCCAATAAATGGGATTTCAAAGAAGCCTCCTGATATGGATGAAAATGATTGGGATGGGTTATATGAAATGGCTAGGTCTACCATTCGCTTGCACATGGTAGATAATGTTTACTTTACAGTATTAAACTCTGAAAGTGCAGAGGAGCTTTGGAAGAAGTTATGCAATACATATGAAAAAGACACACCATCAAATAAAGTGTATGTAATGAGAAAATTATCTGACCTTCGCATGAAGGACACAAATAGTGTTGCTACTTATCTAAATGAGTTTGATGCTATATTCTCCCAATTAAAGGCTCAAAGAATGGATATGCATAATGAAATGAAAGCAATATTGTTGTTATGCACTCTGCCATCATCATGGGATACGTTTTGCACAACTATTAGCAATAGTGCACCTAGTGGTAAAATCATCTATAACGATATATGTGGAGCACTCTCGAGTGAGGAGATTTGTAGAAAATCTATGGTTGGCACTCAGAGTGGAGATGCATATAATGTTCGTGATTCTTACCAAGGAAAGAATCAGCAACATGATAAGAGCAAGAACAAGGAAAAGAATGGTCAACGGAATAAGAGTAGAAGTAAATCAAGGAAGAGAGATATCCAATGCCATTATTTTCATAAGAAAGGACATATGAAGAAACACTGTTATGCATTAAAGAATGCTAAAGGTAAAGGACAGAATGTTGATGGGCATGTTAAACAATTACCTGCACCATCTACTTTGACTGTAAAAATTGAAGAAATTAATGTTATTTCTGATGATGCTGATGTCTTGACACTTGATAGTACTGTGCCAACTAATGCTTTTATGGATGCTTCTCTTTCCCACACGTGGTTGCTAGATTCTGGTGCTTCTTTCCATGTGACACCACACAGAGAATGGTTCCCTAATTATGTAGCAAAGTCTCTTGGTACCATGAGACTTGGTGACTCTTACCATTGTGACGTTGTGGGGATTGGAGATGTGGTTGTGGAGTTCATTAATGGTTCAAAATTTACTATGCATAATGTATGCCATGTACCTTAGTTATGATGCACTCATGTACCTTTTCCTATATCAAAGGGTAATATGGTTATAGGAAAAGGAAGCAAAGTTGGCTCACTTTATCCTTTATTTGTATCACAGAAAGAACATTTGTTAGCTATTACTAAACAAACTATGGCTTGTATTTGGTGTTGTCCTTTGGGCCATATATCTTGTAGTGGAATGGAATATCTTTCTCAGTTTGGCTACTTACCTCTGTTATCTTTCTCTGATTTTTCATTTTGTGAGCATTGTCGATATGGAAAGCAAACCAAAAATGTGCATAGAATGCAAATTGACTCTTCAATTCAGTTTTTAGATCTCGTTCATATAGATGTGTGTGGTCCTATGCCCACTAGGTCCTTAGGTGGTTCTCTTTACTTTGTCACTTTCATAGATGATGCTACTAGAAAAGTTTGGGTATATCCTATCAAATCGAAGGATGAGGTATTCCCTACTTTTAGAAAATGACTTGCTTTAGTTGAGACTGAAAAATGAACTAATCTTAAGGCTTTATGTTCAGATAATGGGGGTGAGTATACCTCACATGAATGTAGTCTTTTTCGTCAATCTAGAGGGATTCATAGAGAGTTTGCAGCTCCTTATACCCTAGTACATAATGATGTAGCTGAAAGGATGAATAGATAAGTCTACATGAGGGTACATTTTTCATTTTTCTAGAGGTGCTATCTCTTGATGATCTCGTCTTCAAGAATGTACAATTGCTTCCAGCACGAAAGCAGATTATGTTGTAGCACGCGAGGCATGTAAGGAAGCACTGTGGCTTTACCGTTTTGCTTGTGATATGGGTTTACCTCAACATGTACCTCGTTCACTCAGTGACAATCAAAGTGCCATTGCTTTGGCTAAGAATCCTCTCTATCATGCACAAACCAAGCACATTGAAGTGAGATATCACTTCATTAAATATGGCTTAGCCACTAAGTGTATTATTGTTGAGAAGGTTCACACTTGAGATTATGTTGTAGATACTTTGACCAAAGCTCTATGAGATGATACCTTTTGACACGGTTATCACTTGATGAGGGTTACTTGATTCATCATCTTACACAATCACTTGTAACATGCCCATCAGGTCAGAGGTATAGTTTGTATACTTACAATCAGGTATTCTTTATCATTCTTCATTTTTTTCTCCTATAGTTACTTTGGCCATATTGGACTTTAGTGGGAGATTGTTACCGTGAGTGTCCACGTCAAAGGCCAAATGGCCACCAAACACTTCTTTGTATATGTTCTTTAACAAATCATATAGTGCCCTAGTCAGTTAGAGACAATAAGTTCAACCGCATTTCTAAGACCTAAGAACTCTATCTTCATGCTCCTGTGTTTTGTGTTTTTCTTCGTATTCTGCAGCCTTTGTGCGGAGTACCATGTGTGGCCTTAGGAGCTCAGTTGTCTACTCTGAGGATATCACCGTGGAGCTCTCCAGAAGGAGAGCGCAATGTGGTGGATTGCCATCAAATCACTTCATTATGGAGGGGAAGAATACTATGAAATTGATAAGCCTAACACCAAATGTTTCATGGTGAACTGAGATGTAGTGGCTGATGAAAACATTTCATGGTTTGAAGATGATTCTATGAAGATCAAGCTACAATATGACTTGAAGGAAGACTTTCCAACACTCTCTAGCAATGATACGCATACACTTGAAGTTTCAAGTGATTTTGAAGATGATCAAAAGAATCCTAAGAAGGAGATAAAATCATGGAACTCCAAATGCAAAGCTAAGGTTCATCTGATGAGGGACATTGCAAAATACTCTAAACAAACCATTAGAGGATCTACAATGGGAAAACAAAAAGCACTAATGAAGGGTTGTGATAGCACATTCGTAGCTAATGACTCTATCCATAAATATTAATAATTGAACTCGAAAGAGCCTTCATCTTATGAGGAGGCCAAGGAGAAACCATAATGGAAGCATGAAATAGAAGGGTAGATTACTTAGATGCTTTCAGTAGTTATCCGCTCCACAATTGGCTACCCAGCATTTGCCATGGGCACGACAACTGGTACACCAGAGTAAGTGTTTCAAGCCAATTATGCATAAACCTAGGAAAGAAAACATAGAGGCACCAAAAGTATTCTTAAATATATCAAAAGGGGCAACAAATCAAAGCTTATTCTACTCATACACCTTTGATGTAGATATCAGTCTATTCTCTGATGCATATTGGGCAAGATGAAGAGATGACATGACAAGTGCCTCTCGATATCTTTCATTTGTAGATTAAAATATTATATATTGGTGATCCAAGAAGAAATTCTACTATTGATCTTTCATCTATAGAAGCTAAATGTAGAGGATTGGCAAATGCAACTCATGAAAGTATGTAGATTAAGATACTATACTCAAATTTGGAAGTGAAGTCATTCACACCTTATATATTTGAATCTAACATAAGTTCATTGCATTGTGCATGTACTCCCATTTATCATGCTATGAGAAAATACATTGAAGTCTATCAGAGAAGATAACAATAAAAAAAAATTGAGCTTTCCTATGTATTTATGCAACAACAATATGGAGAAATGATGACTATAGATTCGGATGCAAGGTTCAAATCCATGATTGTAATTCAAGAAACATAAAAGGAATGAAATATCAAGCATCTTAGGCTTGAGTGGGTTTTTTTTTTGGTGCATATGCCAAGAAAATTGGTTGACCATGTGTATTCAACTTCATTCTAGGTTTCACCTAAAGCAGTATGTGTACACATGAATCATTTGAATGCTTCTAAGGTTAAAACAGGATATTATATTTACGAGAAGTAAAAAGAGAAACTAAGATAGAAAATCTTGGAGGTATTGATATAGCAATCCTATGACCTCATTTGAATTCAACATTCAAATGTAAATCCTAAAAGCGCTGACAAATATTAGATAGAATCAACCAAGAATCACTTTTGAAAAAGTGTACATGTACACTTTTCACTCGGTTCCAGGTAATCAATTAATATAACACAAACATTTAAGGGAATATTTTTATTCACATAAAGATCTTTTAGTCCTTCAACATATATATGTATCATATGTTACCTCGTTTGCATCAAGTTTCATCATCTACATTGCTCATTGTTCATTGTTGTAGTACATTTATTTGGGTCATATCATTTTAATATGTGCAAAAGGTCTTGAGTCAATTCCAAGCATGCTAAGAACTCTAAGGGAATCTTTGAAAGCCTTCACCCATAAATAAAATGTTTTCTCAACATGTCCAATACTCCAAATTTATCAGTTTTGACATATACTTTTAAGATTTATTTTTTGTCACATGTAAAATTGAAGTATCTTATTGACTCAATGAGAGCAAAGAATCATGATTCCATTTACGTTCAAATCTCAAATCATTTCCCAAAAAGTGAGGATCAAGTTTAAGTGGAATCACTAATAGCTAGCAAGTCAAAAAGTATAGATGGCTTTTGAGTGTAATGTATGAGAGTAGATTAGAGATGACCATCACACTCAATTTCAATCATTTTATTCTTAAATCAAAGCTAAAGAATTCCTCCACACCCTCCTTGTATCATTTGTCCATTAGTAATACATTTTATACTTCATCCTTACTGATTTACAAATCTCTGGTTTCTCTTATATTACATTGAGCAACTTTATGAAGTTTTGTAAGTCATTTATCTATGTTTCCATACTAGTTATCAAGTCCATTAATTGGAGCACTAAGCTAAGACTTTACTAAGAATGCATGTATATCATCTTCTTCTTGAAAATTTAGCATTACCCTCTGACTTCTTATGAACATTAATCAGGGTAAAGTTCATGAAATAACTTGGTATAGAAAGTTTTTTGCTTAGTCTAAAATTAAAAAAAAAAGAATATGTTGGGTAACATTTTAGTATGCTAGGAGTTCTAAGTAAAACATGCAAAGATTTCTTGTTTAAATAGATGTTTTTTTCTCAAGGTGCTTTGTACTCATGACTTATTTGTTTTGGCATGGAGTTTTGAAAATGATGTTCCAAAGTACTATAGTGGTCGAAATTCATATATTAAAAGCTTAGGGAGTCTATTCAGTTATGTAAATTTATCATGGCTGTATAGAGTACGCTTTTGCAAATAACATCTCATCTTTGTACATTATGCATTTCCTCCTTACAATGGTGTGAGAGCATAGTCAAAGACTAGACATTATGGGTGATGGATTTCCCTCGCCTATTGAAAAAATTGATCAAAGCAACTACTCTACATGGTCTCTAGGGATGGATGCTTACTTGCAAGGAAGAAACTTGTACCAATATGTCTTATGAAATGACATGATAACATTACTAAAAAAGAAGGGTAGACCAAGTCAAGACGATCAAAAAAGGGTGAATACATGGTGTGCAAAAGGATACTTTGGCTCATTTATTCTCAAGTATGTCTTTGATTTCTCACTCCCTTGTATTAGAAATTATAATTCCTCTCAAGAGACATGGAATTATTTGGAAGAATTGTTCACCTTAAGTACTAGAGCTAGGAGGAATTAGTTATGGATGGAGTTTACAACACTCAAGAAGATGTTCGAGCAGTGTGACTGATTTTGCAACCAAGATTAAGGACATTGCAGATGAACTTGGTACCATTGGAGAGATAATTAATGAAGCCTAGATTATGAGGCAAGTCATCACCTCACTGATATATCTCTACATAGAAAGACAAAGACAAGGACAAGAAAGGAAAAGGTAAGAAATATGATGATGAAGAAAGAACCTCTCAAGCTTATTTTGTAGGTAGAGGTATAATCTCAAGAGGAAGAGGAAGAGTAAAAGGAGGTAGGAAAGGTAGGAGAGAGCTCAAAGCTCATCACACTGCACCATTTGTGGGCTACAAAATCACATCACATAGAATTGCTTCAAAAATTGAAGGAGTGATATAGGAAGAGGATACAACAGAAGAGGTTATGAAAGATTTAAGAGAAAGTTACTAGCATGTGTTCCTATGGTTCTTCATGCATGTAGAGTCTTCATGATATCTTCCAAGACAAATGTGTAGGCTTGTGATTTACACCAACAGTGGGAACATGAGGAACTTTCTCCAAATGTTTTGCCTTAAATAAACCATCAAGCATACCGTAAACTTTATGTGTAAATGCATGGGGCGTATCATCACCTATTTCCACCTACCTCTTATTACATGGTACCTACATATTTGAGAACAAGTCCTTGTTGAAAATCATGTGATTGCTACATACATTATGAATATACCATAAGTGTGATCCTTCTACCTTCTAGTTAGTGATCTGCATCATGCCTACCATGCTTTCATTCTCAAATGAAGAAGAAACATAGGTAGCTTTTGCTTTGTATGATGAGTCGATTTTATCTCTTTGATACCATTCGCTTGCATAGTGGCCGTACTTGCAACATATGTAGCATCCATGTGACTTGTAATTGTCTCGACTTTAATTGTATCTTACTCCTCTTTCTTTACACTTGCCTCTTCCTCTTGATGAAGAAAAAGTAATCCCTTCCTCTTGATCAAAGTGTTTGTTTTATCCTTTTCCTTACCTTCTTTGACCCCTTCCTTGGTCTCTTCCTCTTCCTCTTCCTTTACATATATAAAAGGGTGGGGTATCTTCAATCAAAATCAAGTTTGCTAAGTTCTCAAAGTTGGGAAGATTATCTTTCACATTCCCAAAAGTGGTGAAAGCCTTCCACTTGTCATCATCCTCGATTCCATTTAATGTGTGTGGAAATAGGTCAATAACATCTATGTGATTGTCGATGGATCCAAGTGCATCACTCACCTCTTTCTCATATTATTGTGTTCATTTTTTTTCATTGCATCTTCCTACCCTTGTTTGATGTAGAGCATAACCCCACTAGGGTTTCCCACACTTTCATCAAAGTGTGTGGATTTTGAATATGTCCTATCATTACATTACAAAACATGGTCAATTAGGATGAAAAGAACCCTCCTGTCTCTCTCATTCCTTTCTCTAAACATCCTAAACTAATCAAGAGTTGACGTATTCCCGTAATCTATGCTTGGAATTGTCTCCACTAACAACTCTCCATAAAGCTTTGACGATGAGAATGCTGGACAATCTAAACTTCCAGGGCTGATAGTTTTTGTTATCAAGCTTTTCAATTTGGGCGCGATATTACAACATAATGTACTTTTCCAAGTCTCTATGATGCATCAAGAGTGATGTCAATTGTGGAGTTTGTTGGTGTGTGAAACACCACAAGAACTAAACTAATGTGGTATTAGAAGACCTCCATAACCACCATTAGCTTAGCAACACTCACATTATGAGTCTTCATCTCTGAACTTAGTGAAAAACAAAATTTCACTTCACAGAAATCTGCGCCTCTTCTTTAAACTTTCAATCTGACCTGTACTAGCTTAATCTTTGCCAAATCTTTTGATCACTTGCTAAGAGAAGTTCTTGCTAATGTTAAGCAACACATAACAAACAAAACTTTCAAGTAAAAACTTCAAAATCTTCTGATTTTGCTCCAACTTTTGCACTATGTCTGAAAACTGGAAATGTACTTCATTGATTTGACATACCTTCACTCTTAAACTGATTTCTCTGAGTATGCGTCCCGTTTCTCAAAGATCTTTTGAGCAAATGTAGTTGAGGATAGTAGCTTTCAAACGAGCTATTGCTTACCAAAAACTTTACACCATGCTTCGAGATCTGACCTTCAGAAGATCAGTCAAATGTGCGCCAGAAAAGTCGTAACTGTCAACTAACTTTCATAGTCATATAAAATGACATAGAACTCAATGTACAAGAAGAATTAAACTAAATCCTTCTACACAAACATGTGTTGATTATTAGAGAAGATGTGTACAAAATGGCTTGGCCTAATTCTGCTCACAGCCATGGAAAACTCTCTCAGACTCAGAAGTTTTCTCTCACCATCTCTCACAAAAATTACACGACTTTTCTCTACTCACTCAGATTACAAAATTGAGTTCTTACCTACATGTTTCTGACTCAAAATTAACTTATATACCTATGGTTTACATTCTTCTAGACTTGAACTCGTAAGTTCTAAAGATCAAATACAAATCTAGACTCTAATTTTGCACTAATTTACAATAGTGAAATTGTCCCTTCACTTAGGCTTGATTTTCTGTAGGTCTTTCCTTCACTTCTTCTTTCCTCCATCATATGTCTCTATATGTCTTCATATATCCTCATATATCCATGCCTAATTAGTGAGTGAAGCCCCAACAGCTCCCCCTCAAACACTAATTAGCATGCTTTGACTTCTTCACATAATCTTCTTCTCTTTTATTCCTGCCATCTCCTTGAACTTACTTGTCTTTACTCCATCCAAGCTTTTTGTCATAATATCTGCAATCTGATCTTTTGTAGAAGTGTACACCACTTCAATCTCTTTCTCCATTACCTTTTCTCTAAGGAAATGATACTGTATCTCTATGTGCTTTGTCCTTGCATGAAATACAGGATTTGCTGCAAGATATAATGAACTCATGTTATCTCCATGAATGATGGGTATACCTTGATCAATTCCCAAGCTTTTGAATAATGTCTGCATCCATATGATTTCTTTTGCTGCTTCCACAAGTCCTTTGTATTCAGCTTCTGTTGATGATAAGGCCACTGTGTGTTGTTTCTTTGAACACCAACTCACAAGCTTATCTCCAATGTATATCATGTAGCCATGAGTAGACCTTCTGTCATCTTGACTTCCTGCGCAATCTGAGTCACTATAGGCTCTCAATCTTATATCTGATGTAAAAGGATAATACAATCCTTCTTTCAAAGTCCCTTTGATATATCTAAGGACTCTTTGACCTGCAATCCAATGTGGATCCTTTGGACAATGCATGAATTGAGAAAGAACACCAACTGCATAACTAAGATCAGGCCTTGTTAGAGTTGCATAAATCAAACTTCCCACTAAAGATTGATACTTCCTCATGTCTTTGAATTCTGCTCCATCATATCTACTGAGTTTGTGATTGACCTCTAATGGTGTAGATGCCTCTCTGCAATTCTCCATGTTAAACTTCTTTAGAAGATTCAAGAGATACCTTTCTTGTGATACATATATGCCATGTTCTGCATAAGTGATTTCCATTCCAAGAAAATATGACAATTTTCCTAGATCACTTATCTTGAATTCCTTCTCAAGTAGCTTCTTCACCTCCTTGATTCCTTCATTTGAGGTACCTGTAATTATAATGTCATCTACATATATACAAATGTAGATCATACCTTCATCTGTTCTTTTGATAAGTAAACTTGCATCTGCCTTTGAACTTTGATATCCAAGATCATTAAGATACTTTACAAGTCTATAATTCCAAGCTCTTGGAGCTTGCTTCAAACCATAAAGGGCTCTTCTCAACCTGCAAACATAATTTGGAAACTTATGATCTGCAAACCCTTGAGGTTGCTCCATGTAAACCTCATCTGATATATATCCATTCAAAAATGCATTCTTAATGTCCAATTGACTCAATGTCCATCCTTTTGATGCTGCAATGGCAATGATTGTCCTTATGGTTGACATCTTTGCTACAGGACTGAATGTTTCATCATAATCTATGCCAAATGTTTGAGCATACCCTTTAACCACCAATCTAGCTTTGTATCTGGCTATAGTTCCATCTGCATGCTTCTTAACTTTGTAAACCCATTTGTTTCCAATCACTTTCTTACCATTAGGCTTTGGAACAAGTTCCCAAGTTTTGTTCTCTTCAAGAGCATCAAACTCTTCCTTCATTGCTACTTCCCATTGTCTCTTACCCTTTGCTTCATCATAGCTTTGAGGTTCTTCATCTTCCTTAACCATGTAAGCATAATTTTTCTGAGTCAAGTAAGAAGTGTCATAGGAATACCTTGTAGGTTGCTTCCTCATTCTTGTTGACCTTCTTGGTTCACACTCTTCATGTATATCTGGATGTACTTCTTCATCAAATATTGGTCCATCTTCATTCCTTCTATATGATCCAACTCTTGATGTGCTTGCTTGCATATGTTCTTCATCACCATCTATCTGCATATGTGACTTACCTCTTGCACTCCTTCTTATCTCTTCTTCAAATGTTTCAAGATCACATTCTTTATCTGCATACCAACTCTTCTGTTCATCAAAGGTCACATCTCTGGAAATAATAAAATGTTTAGTTAAAGGACTCCATAGCCTATAACCCATTTGCTTTTCATCATACCCAATAAACACATATTTTTCTGCCCTAGGTTCAAGCTTATGTCTGAGTTGTGATGGCACATAAGCATAGGCAATTGATCCAAACACTTTACAATGGTCAAGTGTTGGTTTCTTACCCCACCAAGCTTCATAAGGGGTCATACCATTCAAAACTCCACATGGTAACCTATTCACAAGGTATGTGCCTGTATTTACAGCCTCAGCCCAAAGATAATTACGACAATTCTTTTCCTTTAGCATTGCTCTTGCAAATTCAACCAATGTTCTATTCCTCCTTTCTGCCACCCCATTGTGTTGAGATGTATACCTGCAAGTTATCTCTCTCTTGATACCTGCATTCCAAAGATAATCATTAAACTCTTGGGAGAAGTATTCTCCCCCTCCATCAGACCTTAGCCTCTTGAGTTTTTGACCTGTAACTCTTTCTGCATAAGCATGAAAATGTTTGAAGGCTCCAAAGACTTCTGACCTTTCCTTTAGAACATAAAGGGTTATCCACCTTGTAGCATCATCAATAAACAAAACATAATACCTAGATCCATTTATTGAACCTTCTTTTGTTGGCCCCCATACATCTGTATGTATGAGTTCAAGCAAACCATCATGCTTGAAACCTTTCTTCTGAAATGGTTGTCTATGAGCTTTTCCCATCTGACAAGCTTCACACTTGTATATCATATGTTGATTCTTCACATTTGGTAGTCCCAATACAGATTGATTCTCCACCATAGTTTTGATTCCTCTTTCATTGAAATGTCCCAATCTTTTATGCCAAAGATCTAACTCTGTAATTACTTCATCACCATGTGTGATTAGGGCTTGACCAACATTTCCTTGCACTTTGAGAGTAAAAAGTCTACCTTCCTTCTTACCACAAACAATGGGTTTGTATGCATCCTCTGGATCTTCAACAAATACCCCTTCATTTGTAAATCTGACTTGAAAACCTTTTTCCACTATTTGTCCAACACTAATCAAATTCTTTGGTATTGTTGGAACATACAAAACATTTGTTAATAAATCAGCTCCACTCCTGCACTTCACCTTTCCAATTGAATGCACATTATGTTTTGTATTGTCACCTGTTTGTACTGTATGACTTGAATTGCCTTCTTCCAATTCTGACAATAATTCTATATTACCTGATAAATGATTTGAACAACCAGAGTCAATATAGAATACCTTGAGATCCTCCTTCTCTGATGAACTAATTGAATTCATCATCAATGTTGTATGGTTGTCATTCTGTGTATCATTTGCATAATTGTAATATGTAGTGTTGTATGATTGGTTCTGATTCCAATTTCTTCCACCACCTCTACCAAAACTTCCTCTTGAATTATGTCTTCCTCTTTGAAATTGATTCTAAAACCTTCCACCTCTTCCTCTGCCATTGTTATTCTGATTTTGACTTGCTCCTTGTTGATTGTGCCAACAATCATATGCTAGATGATTGCTCAATCCACAAATCCAACATGTCTTCTTGTTATTATTCTGATTACCTCTACCTCTTCCATTTCCTCGACCTTTACCTCTGCCAAAACCTCTTCCTCTTGCATAATTTGCTTGAGTTGTTGACTCTTCTTCATCCTTTGCCTTGCTTTTATCTCCTTTCTTTTTATTCTTCACATACATTGCAGAACTTTGACCTTTGTCTCCATCTGACTTCAAGTCTTGCTCAAATGTGAGCATCAATCCAAGTAATGGATTTAATTCTGGCACATAATGGTTTAATGAGAGTTCTGTTGAAAGTACAAAAGGCTTCCATCTCTCATCACCTCTTAACCCTGCAAGTAATTGTGCTATCAGCCTATGATCTTCAATATCCTCATCAATGGATCCAAGGCTATCTGCCAAGTCCTTCATCTTAGTGACATAATCACTAATGCTCTGACTTTGCTTTTTCTTGAATGTGGTGAACTCTGACCATAAGCTAGCTTTCCTAGCTTTAGTGGTGTTTTGGAAATGGTCTTCCAAAGCATTCCAAATATCTTCAGCTGTTTCTAGACCTCTGATGTGTGGTAACAAATGATCTGTAATAGTGTTATATATATAAGCTCTTGCACTTGCATCTCTCTTCTGCCATAACTTCAAAGCTTCTAGCTCTTCCTTTCTTGGATGACTTTCATCTTCAAATTTAGGCTTCTCCTCTTCACCTGTCACATATACCATTAGGTCCTTACTCATAAGTAAGGCCTCCATCCTCATTACCCAAGCAGGATAGTTATCTCTGTCCAATTTGTCAATGGACACATGATCTGCCATGGTATCCTTGCTTCTGCTTCAACCTGTAAGTGTAAGGTTAAAGAATGGTACCTTTTGTAGACCTTTACTCTTGGAAGTAACTTCGAAACAATCTTTTGATGACTTTTGTTGTTGAACACCTCAGCTTCCTCTTTCTTTGATAAAGAACTCTTCAATTCTTCTTGTATCTGCTCTCCCTTTACTCTCGAGGACCTTATCTGCTCTGATACCACTTGTTGGTGTGTGAAACACCACAAGAACTAAACTAATGTGGTATTAGAAGACCTCCATAACCACCATTAGCTTAGCAACACTCACATTATGAGTCTTCATCTCTGAACTTAGTGAAAAACAAAATTTCACTTCACAGAAATCTGCGCCTCTTCTTTAAACTTTCAATCTGACCTGTACTAGCTTAATCTTTGCCAAATCTTTTGATCACTTGCTAAGAGAAGTTCTTGCTAATGTTAAGCAACACATAACAAACAAAACTTTCAAGTAATAACTTCAAAATCTTTGCTCCAACTTTTGCACTATGTCTGAAAACTGGAAATGTACTTCATTGATTTGACATACCTTCACTCTTAAACTGATTTCTCTGAGTATGCGTCCCGTTTCTCAAAGATCTTTTGACCAAATGTAGCTGAGGATAGTAGCTTTCAAACGAGCTATTGCTTACCAAAAACTTTACACCATGCTTCGAGATCTGACCTTCAGAAGATCAGTCAAATGTGCGCCAGAAAAGTCATAATTGTCAACTAACTTTCATAGTCATATAAAATGACATAGAACTCAATGTACAAGAAGAATTAAACTAAATCCTTCTACACAAACATGTGTTGATTATTAGAGAAGATGTGTACAAAATGGCTTGGCCTAATTCTGCTCACAGCCATGGAAAACTCTCTCAGACTCAGAAGTTTTCTCTCACCATCTCTCACAAAAATTACACGACTTTTCTCTACTCACTCAGATTACAAAATTGAGTTCTTACCTACATGTTTCTGACTCAAAATTAACTTATATACCTATGGTTTACATTCTTCTAGACTTGAACTCGTAAGTTCTAAAGATCAAATACAAATCTAGACTCTAATTTTGCACTAATTTACAATAGTGAAATTGTCCCTTCACTTAGGCTTGATTTTCTGTAGGTCTTTCCTTCACTTCTTCTTTCCTCCATCATATGTCTCTATATGTCTTCATATATCCTCATATATCCATGCCTAATTAGTGAGTGAAGCCCCAACAGAGTTTACCTTATTTCTCCAAAAAAGCATATGTGATAGATATTGTCCTTCTTCACAAGGAAACTTCTATTGATTTGTACGTTTGCCCTGGATCTTCAATCAGTAGCACCTCTTCTTCCAAATCCTTGAGAAGATCATTCTAGTACTCCTTGCATGTGTTTGTGTGTTGAAGTTGCTTTGATACTACTAATGTGAGAATTCTTAACTTCCCTATGTAGTTGGAAGCTAGAATGGTACTCTCATAACAATGCTCACATAGACCTCTATTCACTCAAATCAATGGTTGCTTGACTTCGTAAGGGATGAACCTAAAAGATTCTAGCCACTCAAACTAGATTTTGTAACCTTTGTAACTCAAAGAATAAGACTCCAAATGCTTGATTCGACTATGACAACCAATCCCTCCAAGATAGGCTACTTTCTACCTTCACACAACAAGAACATAGAGACCAATGTTCACTGTAGACTTAATTTCTCTCAAAATATGAAGAATTAAGAGCATAGAATTGAGATACATTTATAGGCCTTTTATACCTTTCTAACAAGCCAAATATTATAATAAATATGTGACGTGACAAGGAAATGTTTCTCTACAAGTAGAGCTATCTAGCTTCTTGATTGTCAAAGTAGAGTGTGAGCTATGGTTACATAAAGTGAGAAGCAAATGCACAAGCAAGGAGATGCCATGCTAAGCACGGGGCATACTAGCTTAATCAATCTACCAAAGGGATAGTAGAGATGGGATAGTACCGATTCCAACTACATGGTTTGTTTATATGACTTCCAAAAGATTCCCTTTATGAAAGGATGTTGTTTTGTTAGAAATAGGATTCATAACACATAGCATTTATAGGTGATTGATTGAGGAATATGAGGGGCACTGAAGTTCATATTTGGAGTACGATTTCTCGTGCTTGACTGCTTGCATTATGATGCTCGAAATTTCCACATAAAATGAGGCTCATATGGTCCTATGGTTGGAGTTGAATTTCAATAATCTAGCGGGCATATCCGATGGTGTTGGAAATCAGTTTCTTCCATCAAATGATGATTATTTTATATCGCTTTTTAAAATCATAAAGATACATTTTTTTCATGGATATTATCAATGGTCGCATTATCACTAAGACTATTTTGAAGACAATCCATCATTAGTGAGCATAACCTAAAACTAATCTTCTAGGTACCCAATCAAGGTATGTATCTTAATGGTATTAAAATAAAACTACATATGCAATTCTTTTCCATTAGAGAAACTACATCTAATGCAAGGAAGGTCCTTTGTAAATTTTTGTTTCGATTTAATAAACGTGATTCATATCATATTTGTTGTAAAATGTAAAGTCTTTTCAAGGTTCAACGTATATCTACGTCGAAACTGTATACAATAAAATGGTCTGGATTTACATTCATATATCGAATAGTAGAAGTTATCTTTTAATTTCCATTTGTATGGTGTAGTAATTAATGCATGGTATATTCTCAAGCTCTGTAAAAGCGACATGATATTTTCGACTATTTTCTGAGAGTTACTTTGATTGATATGTGTGCCGAGATCCAAATGCAAACAGGCTAGGAAATATAACTTGCTGGCTCGTACAATAAAGATTCGCGTTCTCATATAGAAATCAAAACGAGTACTTGGACTCGCATGAAAAACAAAATCTAGCATTTTCACGTACTAAAATCTCAGGAGAGATGAATCATTGAATCCATTAATCTAGAAATGCGGAGACCATGTTGTCTCGAAGACAAGGATTTTGAGAGTGATCAAAAAGTGATCGTATTCGTAAAATATTCTAACAACATGAAAATGGGAAACAATCTAGCTACCATGCAAATCTCAGAGTTTATGAAAGTTCATTATCGTTTCGTCCATGAAAACTTCCAATCAAGATTTTTTTTTTAAATAAAGGAAGTTTGGCCTTAGCCTAATCTCCCGGACTTTAATTAAAATAAAGAAAAAAGTTACAAGTGAATGGGACTAGTGCCCATGGGACCCCCCAAATCCCACAATGCAGGGGAGGAGTATGGCAAGCTACAGGCCATTATAGATGAGGCGGATAAAATTATCATCACCCTCATGTGGGACTCATTTGGGTTTCAACTTGTTGTTTTCGAGGAGATAAATACAGTGATGTCTAAACGGTGGTGATCTCTTGACTCGGGAGATTCTTTTACCTAGGAGAAACAAGGATTTCTCGATCGACCATTCCTTAGGAGTTTGGCCAAAATTGACAGCACATCGCTCCCTCCAAATCTTCCAAAGATTCTCGCCTCTGATGGCATTCCACAGCCTCGATGAGGAGCCGATCACCTCACCCAACATCACCTGTTGCCAGTTGATTTGGTTCGTGAGTCTCAATACTCGGGTCACGTGATGCCAGATAACACGGGACTTGGGGCAGTCGAAGAAAAGGTGAGCTAAATCTTCGATGCACTGATGGCAACGCTTGCACCATGGTGGCACACCACAGATTTATGAAAGTTCATTATCGTTTCGTCCATGAAAACTTCCAACGAAGATTGGTGAGTCTGTGTTTCAAAACTTTTAAAGAATATATCGTGAAAACTTACATTATATAATAGTTGGAACTTATAAAGTTCTATTTCATTCCCGTTTCACTCTCATCATTCTATATAGGCATGTAATTTGCATGCAAATCCTACTGTTAGATTGAAGATCAGAAAATCTTATATATTGACGTGGTCCAGCAAGCGTAAATCCAAGAACTTGGTTTCTTTTTTTACTCGAGTTCTTTTACGACTCGCGGGCTCCACGATCGACTGACCTCCCCGGCGTCCCTCGCGATTGACTGGGCTCCCCAGCGATCGACGGAAAACGATGGATTGGGCTTCACGATCGATGGAAAACGATGGACTGGGCTTCACGATCGACGGAGCCTCACGACTGACGGGCCCCACGATCGACTGACCTCCCCGGCGTCCCTCGTGATTGACTGGGCTCCCCAGCGATCGACTGAAAACTCGGCAGCTACTGTACGTTACTACTGTACTAAAACAACGATCGTGTGCAAACATGTCGTCCGACAGCGCTCTGAAGTCCTAGGGCTCCTAGCACACCTTTAGTCCTGCAGCATCGCGCTCCGGTTCTGTGTGCCAACCGCACGACAGGCGGCTTCCTTCTCTACGAGTGAAGAAAACTTGCCTGATCGGTCAAATGTTTGGCCCCAGGCCCCCTCTTGAAAGTGTGAGAACTTGGCTTCGCAAGGAGTGGTTCCCGCGAGGCTTAATTGTGTCCAAATGTCAATTCCTGCTGGCGAATCACCTGCTTCTAGTATTTGAGAACGAAGAGATGGCTTTCCAAGCCCTGCAAGCCGGCTCTTGGCAAGTGGGCCGGTCCACCCTTTGCCTTTTTAAGTGGACCCCAGACTTTTTCCCGAACAGATCAAAGCCTCTTCGTTACCCGCTTTGGGTGGAGCTTCCCAATCTGCCTTTCTTCATGTATGGATTTCTTCGTGAAATCGTCTCACCGATCGGTCGCCCGATGGCTGCAAGACAGGATGTTGGGGGTTAATCTACGATGGAGCTCAACATTCTTTCAATGCAAGATGGCATCCTCAGATCTGCGTTGAAACAGACCTGAACCAGGTCCTTCCCTCGAAGATCCCCATAAACTATGGAGATGGTAAGACCTGGACACAAGAGGTTACTTACAAGAATTTGCCAAACGCGTGCTTCCGGTGCGGGCTTCAAGGTCACAAGATCAAAGACTGCCCCCTGAAGAAAAGTACCAATAAAAACAAGCTTAAACCAGATGGGACCCTAGACCCTCTCCCCCAAGACGACACTCGGGGTCATCCCCCTCCAATGGAGGAAGTAGAGGGAACTCGCGTTGCTGAGACGGATTCAGAAGGTTTCACTGAAGTGAGACGCAAGAGGAAAGTTAGCCCTCGAAGATCAAAAACAAGGAATACCACGACAGCTGCCCCCTCGAATAACATATACTGTAACCTAGAAAAAGAGATTAATGAGCTCGACTTCCCAAGGGACAACCTCTTTGAAGAAGACCCCACTGATAATACCCTTGGGTGCTCTACCAGCAAAGAAGATAACCAAGAAGGTTACACCACGAGTAAAGAGGAAGGCTTCACTACCAGCAATGAAGACAACCCAGACAGCGAAAGCTCCGCTCTTGGTCCTACCCTCCCGGTATGCGTTCCAAGACTACCGCAACAAATGTCCAAGCTTAAAGGTAAACAACCTTCCGGCATGCCTTGGAAGAGCCCCCTCAAGAGTAGGATCCTAAGTCAAGAAGTAGGGAAGAAAAAAGAAGACCACAAGAAGAAAAAAGATCGGGTCCCTCCCCTCAAAGAGGGCAACCATCATTAATGAAATTCACATCTCTAAACGTTAGGGGTCTGTCTGACCCGTCAAGAGCTTCGATTCTTGGCCAGTGGTTCAAAGACATGTGCTTCGCCCCTGACTTTATTTGCTTACAAGAGATTAAAATCGACGGAGAGGATCTACAAAAACGGCTTAATGACCTCGACTTTTGAAGGTCGGAATCATCGTTGGATTGCTGCCTCTTTCGGGTCTCCTTTCCAGTTCACTGTGGTCTCAATTTATGCCCCTAATGGTGAAGCAGATAGAATGGATACTTGGGCTTCCCTTGACTCCCTTTCACACAATGTTCTCATTTGTGGGGACTTCAACATGGTTGAGTTTCCTGAGGACCGATGGAATAACAAAGGAAAAATTATTGACGGTCAGGAGAAAGAGATATGGGATAAAATCAAGCTCCATCTCGACCTGGTCGAAGTGAATGACACGAAGGGGTTCTCCTGGTCTAATCTCCAGTCGGGGGACTCTTTGAGGAAAGCAAGACTTGATAGATGCTACATCGATCAGAACACCATCCTTCAGTGGGGTATTCCTTCGATTTCTCAACACATGGACCTCACTATCTCAGACCACTATCCGATTACTCTGTCCTTCAAACGGATTCCCATGCTCCAGAAAGCTCCTTGGTTTCATGCTTGTCAGACATCATTTTCCCTCCCCTCTGTCCACCAAGAAATTTCTGAGGTGTGGACGGAAGCCTTTGCTTACTGTAATGAACCGGCTAAGTGTTGGAGAAGCGAAGTAGAAAGGACTCGAAAAATTCTAATCAGGACTCAAAAGGCTATAAGAGGAATTCGAAAAAAAAGAAGAGAAACGGTGTACCGGAGGCTCTCACGGCTTGAAGAAGAGGTGAACAAAAGTAAGTTACATTGCCAACAGGGTCTTTTGAAAATCAGGGGAAGGCTAAGATTAGAGGAGGAGGTCCAAAGGAAAAATCTTCAAATTTTCTTCAAAGATTGGTGGGCAGGGAAGGCCGACAAACCAACGAAAGAGATGTGTAACATCCTCAAAAGGAAACAAGCTAGGGAGTCCATCCCCCTAATGGTCGATCACAATGGAACTGAATGTTGCAAGGAAGTGGAGAATAGAACTATCATCGTCGAACATTTTACCAATCTTCTCGGGGTCTCGACTCCTCTTTCCCCCCACAGGCGCGACTCCATGGCAACCATCTCAAGGGTTGCTCAAACCAGAATCCCACAGAACTTGATTGCTCTACTGGATGCTAACATCTCCGAGAATGAAATTATCGAGGTTATTGATGCCCTTCCCAATGGGAAAAGTCCGGGTCCAGATGGCCTTACCAATGAGTTTTTCAAGTCCTTCAAACATCAGGTGGCCACCCCGCTGCGCCTCGTGTGGCAAGAGGCCCTCTCTTTCGGTGCTCTCCCTGAGTGCCTGAATAATGGCATCATCAAGTTAATCCACAAACGGGGAGATAAGAACAAAATTGAAAACTGGCGTCCGATTACCATGCTCCAAACTGGATACAAGATAATTGCAAAAGTTATCGCCAACAGAATCTCCTGTCATTTAAAGTCATGGCTGTGCGAGGACCAGAAAGGTTTTATCAAAGGTAGATCTAAACTTGAAGCAATTATCGATATTTGGGAAGGCCTTGCTTTTGCTGAGGAGTCTGCTCAAGATCTAGTATTCATTAAGATCTACTTCGACAAAGTGTATGACAGATTGGAATGGGACTTTATTCTTCAATCATTGAAAGACCTTGGATGCAGCCAAAAGTTCACGAAGATGGTTTCCACTCTTCTTGGAAATGCTTCAACTAGAATAAACATCAACGGTAAGCTCTCTGAGCCCATTCGTTTAAAAAGATCAATTAGGCAAGGCTGCCCTCTGGCTGCTTTACTATTCGCTATCGCCTCGAATGGACTCAGCTGCCTATTAAAGCATCACATGGACGCTGGCAATCTCAAGGGTCTTTCCTTACCTCTAAATCACGGCCAAATGGTTGTGAGACTTTTTGCTGATGACATGAATGCCTTTGTGCATAACGATATAAACAGCATTGAGGTGTTTTGGTGGTGCCTCCACACCTTTTGTGTGGCATCAGGCTCAAAAATCAACCATGCTAAAACTGCTTTTAGAGCAATCAGCGGACCTACTCCCCAATTGTTGGTGGATCGGGGGTGTCAAGTTATCCCTAGCGGTCAAGTCTTCCGTCTCCTTGGCATTCCGATGGGTTTCGACATCTCAATGGACCAACGCTGGAACTAGGTGCTATCCAAGCTGGATAGCAAGCTGAATCAGTGGAAAGGTATGCAAGTCAACCTGGCAGAACGTGCTATGGTTATTAACACTTTTATGTTGTCTACAATTATTTACTTTATCTCGTGTTGGAGACCTAAGGAGAAAGACTTGGCCAAAGTAGAAAGAATCTGCAGGAACTTCCTTTGGACTGGGGACCCCAACACAAGGGGGATTCCCAAAATCAAATGGGAAACTTGCATTAGCCCTAAAGACTCAGGGGGCTTGGGAATTTTGGATATTGCTGGGTTGGCTGACAAGCTGGCGGCAAAATGGCTTATCAAGGCCTGGAGCAATAGGGAGTCCTCTTGGGCTAAATTGATCTTCAGAAACACGGAAGACCTTACCTTTGTTGGCCTCCCTGGTTGGAAGGACATAGGGATTCTCACGCTTTTGTTCTCCCCCCACCCGGTCTTCCCTAAAGGCTCTAGCCTCGTGTGTTCCTTATGGAAGAATTGGAACAAGGCCAAACAGTTCATCAGAATCAGTGATGATTGGAAGTGGGCGGCTGGCATAAGACAAAATGACTCTATTTGGTTCCCGATCAGTGGCATTCGGGGAGTGGAGTCTTGTTACCTCCAAACTGCAAGGCGGTTATGGAACAAGGGGTTCAAACAGTGGAAACAGCTCTGGAAACAAGAGACCAGCTAGTGGATTAGGTTCGAAGAATTGGATCCGAGACTTAGCCTTACCTTTGAGGAATGGACTCTTCTTCAAAGCAGGTGTTTAGCCTGGGACCGCTCAACTACCCGCCTTCTCTGCGGTCAGGATCTTCCTTGCTTGGAGGGCCTCAAATGGAGCAATGGTAAGAAGCTATCCAGAATCCCGAACTTCAAAGGGGATTTGGATATTCACCACACCCTTAACAAGAGATGGTGCCTTGCTTGGACCAAACTTCGGTGGGAGCTAAAATTCATGTCTATTTGGCACCCCCTAATTGAGTTCAAAAAGTCCGTTCTCATGTGGCAGATCTTGCATAAAGGAATCTGGACCAATGCAAGGGCTAACAAAATCTGTGGTGTGCAACCATGGTGCAAGCATTGCCATCGGTGCATCGAAGATTTAGCTCACCTGTTCTTCGACTGCCCCAAGTCCCGTGTTATCTGGCATCACGTGTCCCGAGTTTTGAGACTCACGAGTCAAATCAACTGGCAACAAGTGATGTTGGGTGAGGCGATCGGATGCTCATCGGGGCTGTGGAATGCCATCAGAGGTGAGGCTCTCTGGAAGATTTGGAGAGAGCGCTGTGCCGTCAATTTTGGCCAAACTCCTAAGGAATGGTCGATCGAGAAATCCTTGTTTCTCCTAGGTAAAAGAATCTCCCGAGTCAAGAGATCGCCACCGTTTAGACATCACTGTATTTATCTCCTCGAAAACAACAAGTTGAAACCCAAATGGGTCCCACATGAGGGTGATGGTAATGTTATCCGCCTCATTTGTAATGCCCTGTAGCTTGCCATACTCCTCCCCTGCATTGTGGGATTTGGGGGGTCCCATGGGCACTAGTCCCATTCACTTGTAACTTTTTCTCTTTATTATAATTAAAGTCCGGGAGATTAGGCTAAGGCCGAACTTCCTTTATTTAAAAAAAAACGATCCCATTTTATTGCTCTTTCGAATTCGCGCTTCAAAGAGTACATCTCTTTGAACGACCTGTCGCATGCTGGGGTCTCTCTTTTAGTGAAGGCATATGTCAAGATTAGCAACAACATCTTTGCACTAAAATCAAACCACAGCTTGAAATCACGAAAAGCCAAAAAGCTCCATCTTTTATAGGAAGCGGCATTCACTTTATGGCAATGCAAAAGTTTTTCTTCAAGGCGTGAAAAAAGAGAAAAGGAAGGATGTAACTCCTATCTCCGGCATAAGGCTGCTTTCGACAAGATGCCGACCCTTATTCTTTCGTTTGTCATGAACAATGTGGCTCCCCCTCAATCTGTGTCCCCCCTTGAGATGGATTCCGTCCCAGTGGACGTCGCGCCCCTAGAGGTCTCTTTATGCAAGGAGTCTGTGGCGGCAAAGCAAGAACAACTGATGAAAACGTGCCTGATCGGTCAAATGTTTGGCCCTAGGCGCCCTCTTGAAAGTGTGAGAACTTGGCTTCGCAAGGAGTGGTTCCCGCGCGGCCTAATTGTGTCCAAATGTCAATTCCTGCCGGCGAATCACCTGCTTCTAGTTTTTGAGAACCAAGAGATGGCTTTCCAAGCCCTACAAGCCGGCTCCTGGCAAGTGGGCCGGTTGACCCTTTGCCTTTTTAATTGGACCCCAGAATTTGTCCCGAACAAATCAAAGCCTCTTCGTTACCCGCTTTAGGTGGAGCTTCCCAATCTGCCTTTCTTCCTGTATGGATTTCTTCGTGAAATCGTCTCATCGATCGGTCGCCTGATGGCCTCAAGACAGGATGTTGGGGGGTTAATCTACGAAGGTGCTCAACATTCTTTCAATGCAAGATGGTATCCTCAGATCTGCGTTGAAACAGACCTAAACCAGGTCCTTCCCTCGGAAATCTCCATAAACTGTGGTGATGGCAAGACCTGGACACAAGAGGTTACTTATAAGAATTTGCCAAATGCGTGCTTCCGGTGCGGGCATCAAGGTCATAGGATCAAAGACTGCCCCCTAAAGAAAAGTACCAACAAAAACAAGCTTAAACCAGATGGGACCCTAGACCCTCTCCCCCATGATGACACTCGGGGCCATCTCCCTCCAATGGAGGAAGAAGAGGGAACTCACGTTGCTGAGACGGATTCAGAAGGATTCACTGAAGTGAGACGCAGGAGGAAAGTTACCCCTCGAAGATCAACAACAAGGAATACTACGACAGTTGCCCCCTCGAATAACATATACTGTAACCTACAAAAAGAGATTAATGAGGTCGACTTCGCAGGGGACAACCACTTTGAAGAAGACCCCACTGATAATACCCTAGGGTGCTCTACCAGCAAAGAAGACAACCAAGAAGGTTATACCACGAGTAAAGAGGAAGGCTTCACTACCAGCAATGAAGACAACCCAGACAACGAAAGCTCCTCCCTTGGTCCTACCCTCCCAGTATGCTTTCCAAGATTACCGCAACAAAAGTCAAAGCTTAAAGGAAAACAACGTTCCAGCATGCCTTGGAAGAGCCCCCTCAAGAGTAGGATCCTAAGTCAACAAGAAGGGAGGAAAAAAGAAGACCACAAGAAGAAAAAAGATCGGGTCCCTCCCCTCAAAGAGGGCAACCATCATTAATGAAATTCACATCTCTAAACGTCAGGGGTCTGTCTGACCCGTCAAGAGCTTCGATTCTTGGCCAGTGGTTCAAAGACAAGTGCTTCGCCCCTGACTTTATTTGCTTACAAGAGATTAAAATCGACGGAGAGGATCTCCAGAAACGGCTTAAATGCATTTCTCCGAACCACCTTTGGTTCTCGACTTCTCACCCTAGAGGGACGGGGGGTGCTTCTATCGGCATTAGTCACTCCTTATCTGGCAATGTGACCTCGACTTTTGAAGGTCCGAATCATTGTTGGATTGCTGCCTCTTTCAGGTTCCCTTTCCAGTTCACTGTGGTCTCAATTTATGCCCCGAATGGTGAAGCAGATAGAATGGATACTTGGGCTTCCCTCGACTCCCTTTCACACAAGGTTCTGATTTGTGGGGACTTCAACATGGTTGAGTTTCCTGAGGACCTATGGAATAACAAAGGGAAAATTATTGACGGTCAGGAGAAAGAGATATGGGATAAAATCAAACTCCATCTCGACCTGGTCGAGGTGATAGACATGAAGGGGTTCTCCTGGTCAAATCTCCAATCGGGGGACTCTTTGAGGAAAGCAAGACTTGATAGATGCTACATCGATCAGAACACCATCCTTCAGTGGGGTATTCCTTCGATTTCCCAACACATGGACCTGACTATCTCAGAACAGTATCCGATTACTCTGTCTTTCAAACCGATTTCCATGTTCCAGAAAGCTCCTTGGTTTCATGCTTGTCAGACATCGTTTTCCCTCCCCTCTGTCCACCAAGAAATTTCGGAGGTGTGGGCAGAAGCCTTTACTCACTGTAATGAACCGGCTAAGTGCTGGAGAAGCGCGGTAGAAAGGACTCGAAAAATTCTAATCAGGACTCAAAAGGCTATAGGAGAAATCCGAAAAAAAAGAAGAGAAACGGTGTACCGAAGGCTCTCACCGCTTGAAGAAGAGGTGAACAAAGGTAAGTTACATTGCCAACAAGGTCTCTTGAAAATTAGGGGAAGATTAAGATTAGAGGAGGTTCAAAGAAAAAATCTTCAAATTTTCTTCAAAGATTGGTGGGCAGGGAAGGCCAACAAACCAACGAAAGAGATGTGTAACATCCTCAAAATGAAACAAGCTAGGGAATCCATCCCCCTATTGGTCGATAACAATGGAACTGAATGTTGCACGGAAGTGGAGAATAGATCTTTCATCGTCGAGCACTTTACCAATCTTCTCGGGGTCTTGACTGCTCTTTCCCCCCACAGGCGCGACTCCATGGCAACCATCTCAAGGGTTGCTCAAACCAGAATCCCATAGAACTTGATGGCTCTACTGGATGCTTACATCTCCGAGAATGAAATTCTCGAGGTTATTGATGCCCTTCCCAATGGGAAAAGTCCGGGTCCGGATGGCCTTACCAATGAGTTTTTCAAGTCCTTCAAACATCAGGTGGCCACCCCACTGCGCCTCGTGTGGCAAGAGGCTCTCTCATTCGGTGCCCTCCCTGAGTGCCTGAATAATGGCGTCATCAAGTTAATCCACAAACGGGGAGATAAGAACAAAATTGAAAACTCGTGTCCGATTACCATGCTCCAAACAAGATACAAGATAATTGCAAAAGTTATCGCCAACAGAATCTCTTGTCATTTAAAGTCATGGCTGTGTGAGGACCAGAAAGGTTGTATCAAAGGTAGATCTATACTTGAAGCAATTATCGATATTTGGGAAGGCCTTGCCTTTGCTGAGGAGTCGGCTCAAGATCTTGTATTCATTAAGATCGACTTCGACAAAGCGTATGACAGATTGGAATGGGACTTTATTCTTCAATCATTGAAAGACCTTGGATGCAGCCAAAAGTTCACGAAGATGGTCTCCACTCTTCTTGGAAATGCTTCAACTAGAATAAACATCAACGGTAAGCTCTCTGAGCCCATTCGTTTAAAAGGATCAATTAGGCAAGGCTGCCCTCTGGCTCCATTGCTATTCGCTATCGCCTCGAATGGGCTCAGCTGCCTATTAAAGCATCACATGGACGCTGGCAATCTCAAGGGTCTTTCCTTACCTCTAGATCACGGCCAAATGATTGTGAGACTTTTTGCTGATGACATGAATGCCTTTGTGCATAATGATATAAACGGCATTGAGGTGTTTTGGTGGTGCCTCCACACCTTTTGTATGGCATCCGGCTCGAAAATCAACCATACTAAAACTGCTTTTAGAGCAATCAGCGGACATACTCCCCAATTGTTGGTGGATCAGGGATGTCAAGTTATCCCTAGCGGTCAAGTCTTCCGTCTCCTGGGCATTCCGATGGGATTCGACATCTCAATGGACCAATGCTGGAACTGGGTGCTATCCAAGCTGGATAGGAAGCTGAATCATTGGAAAGGTATGCAAGTCAACCTGGCAGGACGTGCTATGGTTGTTAACACATTTATGCTGTCTACAGTTATTAACTTTATCTCGTGTTGGAGACCTAAGGAGAAAGACTTGGCCAAAGTGGAAAGAATCTGCAGAAACTTCCTTTGGACTGGGGACCCCAACAGGAGGGGGATTCCCAAAATCAAATGGGAAACTTGCATTAGCCCTAAAGACTCAGGGGGCTTGGGAATTCTGGATATTGTTGGTTTGGCTGACAAGCTGGCGGCAAAGTGGCTTATCAAGGCTTGGAGCAATAGGGAGTCCTCTTGGGCTAAATTGATTTTCAGAAACACAGAAGACCTTACCTTAGTTGGCCACCCTGGTTGGAAGGACATAGGGATTCTCACGCTTTTGTTCTCCCCCCACCCGGTTTTCCCTAAAGGCTCTAGCCTCGTGTGTTCCTTATGGAAGAATTGGAACAAGGCCAAACAGTTCATCAGAATCAGTGATGAGTGGAAGTGGGCAGCTGGCATAAGACAAAATGACTCAATTAGGTTCCCGATCAGCGGCATTCGGGGGGTGGAGTCTTGGAACCTCCAAACTGCAAGGCGGCTATGGAACAAGGGGTTCAAACAGTGGAAACAACTCTGGAAACAAGAGACCAACCAGTGGATTAGGTTCGAAGAATTGGATCCGAGACTTAGAGTTTCCTTTGAGGAATGGACCGCTCAACTACCCGCCTTCTTTGCGGGCAAGATCTTCCTTGCTTGGAGGGCCTCAAATGGAGCAATGGTAAGAAGCTATCCGGAATCCCCAACTTCAAAGAGGATTTAGATGTTCACCACACCCTTAACAAGAGATGGTTCCTTTCTTGGAGCAAACTTCGGTGGGAGCTAAAATTCATGTCTATTTGGCACCCCCTAATTGAGGTCAAAAAGTCCATTCTCATGTGGCAGATCTTGCATAAAGGTATCTGCACCAATGCAAGGGCTAACAAAATCTGTGGTGTGCCGCCTTGGTGCAAGCGTTGCCACCGGTGCATCGAAGATTTAGCTCACCTGTTCTTCGACTGCCCCAAGTCCCGTGTTATCTGGCATCACGTGACCCGTGTATTGAGACTCACGAACCAAATCAACTGGCAACAAGTGATGTTGGGTGAGGCGATCGGCTGCTCATCAAGGCTGTGGAATGCCATCAGAGGTGAGACTCTCTAAAAGATTTGGAGGGAGCGATGTGCTGTCAATTTTGGCCAAACTCCTAAGGAATGGTCGATCGAGAAATCTTTGTTTCTCCTAGGTAAAAGAATCTCCCGAGTCAAGAGATCGCCACCGTTTAGACATCACTGTATTTATCTCCTCGAAAACAACAAGTTGAAACCCAAATGGGTCCCACATGAGGGTGATGATAATTTTATCCACCTCATCTGTAATGCCCTGTAACTTGCCATACTCATCCCCTGCATTGTGGGATTTGGGGGGTCGCATGGGCACTAGTCCCATTCACTTGTAACTTCTTTTCTTTATTTTAATTAAAGTCCGAGAGATTAGGCTAAAGCCGAACTTCCTTTATTTAAAAAAAAAAAAAAAGAACTTGGTTTCTAATAATAATGACATAATCGTGGGCTGCTGAGAGATTGATTTCCATTTCCCGTGTACTTTTTTGCGCGTCAAAAGATCCCATCTCCACAACTTTATATCAGTGCCCAAGTTCATCATGGCGTAGATGCACATCAACAGCATTATGGAAGACTGTTAGCTGTAGGTGGGTGTAAAGATGAAATGAGATGTACATGAACGCGCAACAAAAGCTGCATGAAGGAGCAAGAATCGATGAGCTAAGATATAAATAATCAGTTGATCCTTTGATGATGACGAGCGAAAAAGTCCGTCCAATAGGAGAGAGGGACTCCGCCTTTTGGGAATGCGGGTTTGGTTAGAGATACGTTACAGGGAGCAGAAAAATATGTGTGCAGATTTTGTATGCCCTTTCTATTTGTCTAAGCTCAGGAAAGCCTTGTATGCTACAAATAAAAAGCGAAAAACATCGAGAACATTTAGCTACACGTTCTAATATTTTACTTTCATTAAAGGGTATCCTTGACCTCTACATCAAGGCTTATGCAGGGACCTCGACTTTTGAAGGTCGGAATCATCGTTGGATTGCTGCCTCTTTCGGGTCTCCTTTCCAGTTCACTGTGGTCTCAATTTATGCCCCTAATGGGGAAACAGACAGAATGGATACTTGGGCTTCCCTTGACTCCCTTTCACACAATGTTCTGATTTGTGGGAACTTCAACATGGTTGAATCTCCTGAAGACCGATGGAATAACAAGGGGAAAATTATTGACGGTCAGGAGAAGGAGATTTGGGATAAAATCAAGCTCCATCTCGACCTGGTCGAAGTGAAAGACAACCAGGGTTTCTCCTGGTCTAATCTCCAGTCGGGGGACTCTTTGAGGAAAGCAAGGCTTGATAGATGCTACATCGACCAGAACACCATCCTTCAGTGGGGTATTCCTTCGATTTCTCAACACATGGACCTCACTATCTCAGACCACTATCCGATTACTCTGTCCTTCAAACCAATTCCCATGCTCCAGAAAGCTCCTTGGTTTCAGGCTTGTCAGACATCATTTTCCCTCCCCTCTGTCCACCAGGAAATTTCTGAGGTGTGGACGGAAGCCTTTGCTTACTGTAATGAACCGGCTAAGTGCTGGAGAAACGCGGTAGAAAGGACTCGTAAAATTCTAATCAGGACTCAAAAGGCTATAAGAGGAATTCGAAAGAAAAGAAGGGAAATGGTGTACCGGAGGCTCTCACGGCTTGAAGAAGAGGTGAACAAAGGTAAGCTACATTGCCAACAGGGTCTGTTGAAAATCAGGGGTAGGCTAAGATTAGAGGAGGAGGTCCAAAGGAAAAATCTCCAAATTTTCTTCAAAGAGTGGTGGGCAGGGAAGGCGGACAAACCAACGAAAGAGATGTGTAACATCCTCAAAAGGAAACAAGCTAGGGATTCCATCCCCCTAATGGTCGATAACAATGGAACTGAATGTCGCACGGAAATGGAGAATAGAACTATCATCGTCGAACATTTTACTAACCTTCTCGGGATCTCGACTCCTCTTTCCCCCCACAGGCGCGACTCCATGGCAACCATCTCAAGGGTTGCTCAAACCAGAATCCCACAGAACTTGATTGCTCTTCTGGATGCTAACATCTCCGAGAATGAAATTATCGAGGTTATTGATGCCCTTCCCAATGGGAAAAGTCCGGGTCCAGATGGCCTTACCAATGAGTTCTTTAAGTCCTTCAAACTTCAGGTGGCCACCCCCCTGCGCCTCGTGTGGCAAGAGGCTCTCTCCTTCGGTGCCCTCCCTGAGTGCCTGAATAATGGCGTCATCAAGTTAATCCACAAACGGGGAGATAAGAACAAAATTGAAAACTGGCGTCCGATTACCATGCTCCAAACTGGATACAAGATAATTGCAAAAGTTATCGCCAACAGAATCTCCTGTCATTTAAAGTCATGGCTGTGCGAGGACCAGAAAGGTTTTATCAAAGGTAGATCTATACTTGAAGCATTTATTGATATTTGGGAAGGCCTTGCTTTTGCTGAGGAGTCTGCTCAAGATCTAGTTTTCATTAAGATCGACTTCGACAAAGCGTATGACAGATTGGAATGGGACTTCATTCTTCAATCATTGAAAGACCTTGGATGCAGCCAAAAGTTTACGAAGATGGTTTCCACGCTTCTTGGAAATGCTTCAACCAGAATAAACATCAACGGTAAGCTCTCTGAGCCCATTCGTTTAAAAAGATCAATTAGGCAAGGCTGCCCTCTAGCTCCTTTACTATTCGCTATCGCCTCAAATGGACTCAGCTGCCTATTAAAGCATCACATGGACGCCGGCAATCTCAAGGGTCTCTCCTTACCTCGAAATCACGGCCAAATGGTTATGAGACTTTTTGCTGATGACATGAATGCCTTTGTGCATAACGATATAAATAGCATTGAGATGTTTTGGTGGTGCCTCCACACCTTTTGTATGGCATCAGGCTCAAAAATCAACCATGCTAAAACTGCTTTTAGAGCGATCAGCGGGCCTACTCCCCAATTGTTGGTAGATCGGGGGTGTCAAGTTATCCCTAGCGGTCAAGTCTTCCGTCTCCTCGGCATTCCGATGGGTTTCGATATCTCAATGGAACAACGATGGAACTGGGTGCTATCCAAGTTGGATAGCAAGCTGAATCAATGGAAAGGTATGCAAGTCAACCTGGCAGGACGTGCTATGGTTATTAACACCTTTATGTTATCTACAATTATTTACTTTATCTCGTGTTGGAGACCTAAGGAGAAAGACTTGGCCAAAGTAGAAAGAATCTGCAAGAACTTCCTTTGGACTGGGGACCCAAACAGAAGGGGGGTTCCCAAAATCAAATGGGAAACTTGCATTAGCTCTAAAGACTCAGGGGGCTTGGGTATTTTGGATATTGCTGGTTTAGCTGACAAACTGGCGGCTAAATGGCTTATCAAGGCCTGGAGCAATAGGGAGTCCTCTTGGGCTAAATTGATCTTCAGAAACACGGAAGACTTTACCTTTGTCGGCCTCCCTGGTTGGAAGGACATAGGGATTCTCACTCTTTTGTTCTCCCCCCACCGAGTCTGCCCTAAAGGCTCTAGCCTCGTGTATTCCCTATGGAAGAATTGGAACAAGGCCAAACAGTTCATCAGAATCAGCGATGATTGGAAGTGGGCAGCTGGCATAAGACAAAATGACTCTATCTGGTTCCCGATCAGTGGCATTCGGGGAGTGGATTCTTGGAACCTCCAAACTGCAAGGCGGTTATGGAACAAGGGGTTCAAACAGTGGAAACAGCTCTGGAAACAAGAGACCCGCCAGTGGATTAGGTTCGAAGATTTGGATCCGAGACTTAGCATTACCTTTGAGGAATGGACTCTTCTTCAAAGCAGGTGTTTAGCCTGGGACCGCTCTACTACCCGCCTTCTCTGCGGCCAGGATGCTCCTTGCTCGGAGGGCCTCAAATGGAGCAATGGTAAGAAACTGTCCAGAATCCCGAACTTCAAAGGGGAAGTGGATGTTCACCACACCCTTAACAAGAGATGGTGCCTTGCTTGGACCAAACTTCGGTGGGAGCTAAAATTCATGTCTCTTTGGCACCCCCTAATTGAGGTCAAAAAGTCCGTTCTCATGTGGCAGGACTTGCATAAAGGAATCTGGACCAATGCAAGGTCTAACAAAATCTGTGGTGTGCCGCCATGGTGCAAGCGTTGTCATCGGTGCATCGAAGATTTAGCCCACCTGTTCTTTGACTGCCCCAAGTCCCGTGTTGTCTGGCATCACGTGTCCTGAGTTTTGAGAATAACGAGTCAAATCAACTGGCAACAAGTGATGTTGGGTGAGGCGATTGGATGCTCTTCGAGGCTATGGAATGCCATCAGAGGCGAGGCTCTCTGGAAGATTTGGAGAGAGCGCTGTGCCGTCAATTTCGACCAAACGCCTAAGGAATGGTCGATCGAGAAATCCTTGTTTCTCCTTGGTAAAAGAATCTCCCGAGTCAAGAGTTCACCACCGTTTAGACATCACTGTATTTATCTCCTGGAAAACAACAAGTTGAAACCCAAATGGGTCCCACATGAGGGTGATGGTAATGTTATCCACCTCATTTGTAATGCCTTGTAGCTTGCTAGACTCCTCCCCTGCGTTGTGGGATTCGGGGGGTCCCATGGGCACTAGTCCCGTTCACTTGTAACTTTTTCTCTTTAATATAATTAAAGTCCGGGAGATTAGGCTAAGGCCGAACTTCCTTTACAAAAAAAAAAAAAAAAAAGGCTTATGCAGGGAAAATGATTGTCCTTTTCGTCTCTGTGTTTGTGTACATTATCGTTGCGCCCTTTCCTGCTGATCATGTGCAGGTACATCAAAATAAGATTGTGCTCAGAGTTTAAAACTCCCTATTTTGAGAAAAGAAAACGTATTATTAGTATTCCGTTTTCTGATTTTTATACGGAGACGAACAGATTATAATTCCGTGACGGGAACATCCAGAAGAAAAGCATAGGTTTCGACAACTTGGAGGTTAGAAAGCTAAAGAAGTTGATTATCCACAGCTCCTGAGTAAAATTCTGAAGAATATAGTCCATGCGAATTCGGTGAGGACAAATAACTCCTTTCTATGCAAATCCGCACAAGAATGTAAGCAATCTACTAGCAACTAAAATGCATACAGATCCCGAATGGGAAAAACAGCAAGTAGGAAAAAGGAAGTAGTCTTTGAATAGGAAATCTAGTAAGAAATAAAAACTGCTTAATCTTTTTATCCAGAATGTGAACATATATGCATCAGATGTCTTTGGGTCCTCTAAATGAAAAGTGCTTTACATCTCTAGCAATACATCTCTAGCAATACAGACTCTTATTTCTTACCCTATTCTATAGACATAGACAATACGTTCAATAATTACTTCCTGTTCCTCTCAGCTTGAATGCAAAAAACAGTCATTGCACAGGACTATCTCATTTACCTCACAAGCTGTGTCCTCCAGATGCGTATGTCGAGGGGTCATTCATTCATGTTCTTCGGATTATTCATATGAAATTCATATGTACATGATCCTTGCTGCGCTTTATTTATGCTATATTTATCAATGGCGCCTCATCGATTCTTGAGATAGACTGTACTGATGTGGTACCGTGCATTCATGGGCATGAGCGATATGTGACGGGGAAAACGTGACCCAGAAAACTGCCTCCATGTGTTGACCTCTGAGGAACATCCACGCGCACTGCATAATATATTTTCCTACAAGATTTACATTCGTCTAGTGTAGAAACAGTATGTTGATACGAGAACTGGGACAACCAGCATTACAGCACCCACAAAGAGGACAGCAATTGCGGCCTTAAGCTGAGTACAGAACTTATCGTATTCGTCGCATTTCTCGAACTTGTCAAATAATGTGAGGGCTGCAGCACAGGCGCTTGCACTAGTCACCAACACATATATAATTACCTGTGTGAACAAATCTCTCTCTCTCTCTCTCTCTCTCTCTCTCTCTCTCTCTCTCTGTGAAGATGCTAAGATCCAATGAAACGTACCTGCTCTCCGATAAATGTTATCCAGAGCAATATTTCCTTAGCAGCAGGCCACTGTTCGACGGCGAGTCGGAAAACGGACGAGCCCATGTCGTAAATCAGGTATACGACTGCCACAATCGCAGTCAAGAAGGCATACCTACATACATATTCATATTTTTGTAACAGAGAGAGCGAAGACGTCGCTAGAAGATCAAAATGAAAAAGAATGTCTGCACTTATGGTAACGGATCTCATTCAAAATGAAAAAGAATGCCAGTGATGTTTGCCGGCACTTCAAATCGGATAGTGCTTGTTGCATACAGCCAACAGCCTTTTACGTCGATGTAATACACGTAGAGCGAGATAAGCAACTAGTGGTTATCACCTACAGGCAACAGCTTTTGAAGTGGATATACTACACCGAGAATGAGATAATCAAGTAGAGCTAGAGAATATCCAGATGGGAAAATCTGGATACATAGAGGCACAAAATATGCACCGAAAATTAACTAATTCCATATACGACGTGAAACAACCTGAATAGTAGAATGAGACGACATGGAGATATATTGACGCATGAGCAGGGATTAGTCGGACCGAGATTCGTTCTAATAAGAAAACGCACCTACTCTGCGAGTAAATGGAGAAGTAGATACAGAGATCAGATACTGAAATTCCGTTGGAAGGGGACTCAATACTGAACCATCGTCCGTTCATGTAATTTAACGAGTGTGCTTTCAGTGATGGCAGAGAGAGAGAGAGAGAGAGAGAGAGAGAGAGAGAGAGAGAGAGAGAGAGAGAGAGAGAGAGAGAGAGAGAGAGAGAGAGAGACGTGAATGGCATGTAATCTGAGTAGACGATCTTTTCTCCGTTGACAGTCTGAGACGTGGTCACAATGAGGACAATTGCGACGACCAGAGCAACCACCACCAGAAACTGGAAGATGCCGCCAATAACGAGCGCTGCATTGACGTTGGAGGCCACAGGACCCTCCTGTTGTGTCTGGTGTTGATCGCTCTGTTCAGTGGCGGGGCCGGGATACGCCGCACCTGCACGTTCTGAGGGGTGATGTCTAATCTGTGCGAATCTAGAGGGCTCAACGGCGCTAAGGGCATCCACTAAACTGATCTCGTGGTCACGACGGAGCGGATTTGGAATCGCCCTCAAACGCTGTCGGTCTTGAAGATTGCCTTCATCCCATCGTCCGCCTTCCATATCTCCGTGCTACAAACGATTTCGGCTTTCTTCTTTACGCTACCCCTTCCCTTGCGCTATTACCTATTGAGCGACCCCGTCACAATGAAATGCTGTTGTTTTTGGTGTATTCATAGTCTTTACTCGACGGTCGTAGAGATCGGCAACCTTGATCGGTCCTACGCTCTACGGAATCTGTCGTGCTGTCTGGACCTGCACCTTATAGTTTTTAAATAGATTAGAAGCCTTTTAATATCTTTAACATCCTGTTTGACGATGTGATGTCATTCACGAGGCTCTTGACCATGGCATACCTAAAGGAGAGGTATCAAAGCTTCTATATTTTTTGAGAAATAGAAATAGACAATCGGGAGTTATATGGAAAGCACTCAAAATAAAGAATCCAACATTGTCTGTGAAACGTTCCTTCTTCTATCTTCATGCTGGCAATCCAATACTCCTCGAGATGTACAAGTTGAAACAAAGTCATTGAGGCAAGGCAGTGCTACACAGTATAGAGAGACACAGAATAAATCGCACTAAACACATAGCTCAACGTTCACCATCTAATTGTATAGATAGTGTTTAATTACATGGTAAGTAAAATTAATTTTATTTCACATCGTCAATCCATGCGCTTTTCCACAAGGAAAAAGTATAAAAATCTATAAATATGACACCAAAGAGTAAACGCACTTAAAATTTCATCATCTTCTTACGAACTTTTTAAATGAGGGAAATGTTTCTTGTACATTATCAGAATATCAACTATTGATTGTTTAATTTTGACGTAGCTTTGCTCGAGTTCTGTGCGAATAACCTTCTCATGAACAAGCTGATAGTGGATTTCGATATGATTTGATCTTGCATGGTAAGCGATATTCTTCTTCAAGATGATGCCACTTACATTGTCGCAGTAGAACATTTTATTTCCTAAATGAGACTCACATGTCTTCAATCAAGTATCTGATACAAGTCGTTCCACAAATAGCTTGATTTATACGTCAGTTTGACTCTCTACTTGATACTACAATAGTTGGTTTTTTTCTTCATAAGCCGCTATATTATCACACTTTCCAATAAAAAGGTAGATACTCCGTTCCAGTCTATGTATGGATATTCATTGGCAAATGGAAGCTACAAAGAGAAGTTGGTTTTCATATGCTTGCGAATTGAGCTAAAATTGTCAGGCATTGTTATTTCCAATAGAAACCAAATGATTAATGTGAAATGCTAATTTGCGCTAATGAATATATGGTCAATCATTGGTATAACCATCAATAAATATGGAAAAGAGCATAATTTTAATTCTTCTTCTTCTTCTTTGACATGTACATAGATAGATACACATATGATTCTCTCAGTTCTTATCTTTTTTGTTATTTCTAAATTTTTAGGCTTATTAAATATCTATACAATGTTATACGAACATGCAAACTAATAGAAATAAGTAACTCCATATGCCTATAGTGACACACATACCGACACCTATAGCAATGCAACTATAGGAAACTATGAAACTAAACTATACCAATGCATATAGATAAAAAAAAACAAGATGGGAAGGAAACACAAAGAAAGAGATAGAGATCTAAAATTCTCAAATTGCCAAGAGGATTCCCACTATAAACATGTTGACTTCCACTCATTGCTTCCAGTATGAAGCTTAGAAGGGGGTGTGCTTACTAGTGCATAATGCTATGTAAAACACCACTTTTCGCATGCTCATATAGCTTTCTCAAAGTGGGTGAGTATAGACAAAAATAGTCAGGAGAAACAAAATACTCAACAAGATATGATTTTTGACAATGTCTATAGAAACAAAAGTACTATAGCCTCGGCCCTCTATGCTAGGAGGATAGACTTCCCAAACCTCATAGAAGTTGGGGAAGCTCCCCCCTTCATTCCCCCCATAAATGTTCTATGGGAAAATGGCATAGTGCCACATTGCCTTTACTTCCATGGTGAATCTACGTGCAAACTTATAGAGTATAAAAACTCACCACAAGAGAATGGGGACCATAATGATTACCCATTAAAAAAATGAGATTCTACACTCATGCGATGCTTCCTATATGAAGCATTGCATAAATAACACTCATAAAAAAGTGGATGAATGGCCATTGCATAAGTGATGCATAGCATCACTTATGAGAGAGGGAGAGAGAGAGAGATAGTGGAGAAGTATTCTCCTCCTCCATCAGATTTGAGTTTCTTAAATGATCAACCTATATGATTCTCAAATTGTTGTAGGTAATTTTTGAGGCATAGAAACACTTCATTCCTATTCTTGATAAAGTATACAATATCCCATCTACTATGATTGTAAAAAAAAATCAAACTTAATACCTTGATATGGCCAATTAAGGTTCTTAACTTGGTCCCCACACATCAATGTGTACCAATTCTAAAAGGTTGTTGTGGATGTGGCCTTTGTGGTTGAACGGTTGTATTTGGGACTTCCCAGTCTGACATGCATCACATCTATTGCTCATGTTTTGCTTTGATATGTTGGAAAGACTTAGAAAACTTTTATCCATGCATTGAGCCTTCAAGGTTGTTTGAACTACATGAGAAAGTCTTTTGTGCCACACTTCAAGCTCACTTAGGGATTGACACCCAAACTTGAATAGAGGTATGTTTGTGGTTTCTCCACTTCAAACGTAAATAACCTAACATGCGTCTCACCTCTAGCTATTATCTTTAAGCCTTGAAATGGATTTCCCACAAAAGCTGTTGGAAGAGATGGATGGATACCTCAAGGAAGTAAGGTGGTACTAACGAAACCTACTTTATACCTGCCCTATGAAACCTTAGAGTTGTTTATTAGGCCCTTTTATCCTGCAAATGACACCAAATAAGTCCCTATGTAATTTGGAGGCCATACTTCAAACAATTAGATCAAAACTGATAACTTTACAACTAGCTAGTATTCCAAAACTTGTAATATTGGTATTGACACGTGCTCGATCTTTTGCTCAGTGCTCACAGTACAATAGCAATTGATCAAAATTCTTTTGAGAGAATCAAACTAGCTTAGATAGCTAATGATTGCAAGTGGAATCATAAAAAATGATGAGCTATACTCTGAGAAATTAATTTAGCGAACAAAGGCTTACCACGACTTTTTAGGGATTGAGTAGAGAATGACCCGAGAACACTTTGACGCTGATTGCTCTGAATTGGATGAACCAAATGCCTTCATATTTTGATAGATTACAATAAATCTTGAGCGGCTTCCAAGAAGCTATAGAACATGAAAAATAATAGAGAGATCTAGGAGAACTGGAGAATGACATGCCCGGGACTCAGCTCCCAGCCTATTTATATTCATTGCCTAGTCACCATCTAGAGTTATCTCTAAGTTCTCTCTACTCATCTGGCCATCATAATTAGGTATCTCATATGAACTCTCAGGCTTTTAGCGTTGGCTATCCCTTGAGCAAGGAACTTTTCATTCCTCCAAGCATGTACATCTCTGGAATATAACACTATCTCCCCCTTCTAAGGATCATTGTCCTCAATGATATAGAAGGAGCAATAAACTTGGGAATCAAAATCTGTGATTCCAAATAATAAGAGTAGAGTGTGCTAGGTATGTGAAATACTAAATAAGACAACTTGTCTCTCTGCTTCCTTTCTAGCATTTCCATCAATAAATAGTAGTTCTTGCCTTGGGCATAGTATAGGAATCCCTCTGAGGCCTAATGAGTCCATATGCGTGTAGCATAAGTTCTCGGAATATCCTCGGACTCCTTATGCCTAGAGCTTGACCACTAACTTGTGACTGCTTGTCACATGAAGAGATGTTGGCATATGGTATAATCATGCAAAATCACTTACTCCACTAGAGTAATGAAAAAAGAAAAATCTGACTATGTCCCAAATCTCTGTGGAAAAATACTAAAGATAAATGGAAATCTTTCCAAATAGTGCTTAATCTCCAAGCTCAAGTAAATCTGCTTGATTTACTCAGTGTAATGAAATGAAACTCAAGAAAGTTACACCATGATCCAAACTATGAATCCAAGATGACAGTCTATCAATGATCCAGACTATGGACCAAAATATCAATCTTTCATATCCAAACTATGGATCAAAATTTAGATCTATCATATGCAATATATAATAATCCAAACTATGGACCAACATATCCCAATTCACTCTATGGAATTAAATCCATCAGGACAAGTGAAGACATGCTAAGAAAGTATAGCTGTTGAAGAATCACTCACAAATTTGACATACAGATAGACATAAAGACGAAGAAAGACAAAGAGAAGCAAAAACAAAGCATTCAGAAAATCAAACCTTAGTGAAGGGACAAATTCACGACTGTAATATAGTTCATAGAATCTTCCAGAAATACAAGTTTCGAATCTCGGAACAAAATGTATATATATATGAGGTAGAAGATCATAATACTATGAACAAAGAAGGTGAGCTCAGATAGAAAGCTTAAAAGCACATATATAGAAGACACCAGAGATTGCGTATGTAGAGATGAATAATAGAACCTGAAGTGTCGAGTATTCATCTTAGAGAGATGGTAAGGAATAACTACTCAGAGTAGGAGAGTTTTCCATAGCTATGAGCAAAGTGAGGCCAAGCTATTTTGTACACATCTTCACTAATAGAAAACACATGTTCATGTGGAAAGATCTGAGCGCGTTATTCTTGTGTGAAGAAATCTAAGTGATTTCATGTTACTGTGAAAGTTAGTTAACAGTTACAGTTTTCTCAGTAAACATTTTCCGGTACTTGTACAAGTTAGATCTCGCAACATAGTGTAAAGTTTTTCATGAGAGATATCTCATCTTGAAACTAGCAGTCTCAACTATTAGATGATCAGAAGATTTCTGTGAAACAGACATGTACACATAGTAGTAAGTCTGACCGTAAGGAACTGATGAAGTTTTTTCTCAAACTTCAGATAGAGTTCATTCAGTGAAGGAAGCTCAGGTATTACTTCCTTACTTCATCAATAATCACTTGAAGTAATCACAAACAGATTTGCATTTGATTTCGGTAAGATTCCGGTAATATTCCGGTAAGATTCTGGTGAAATTCCAGTGAAATTATGGTGAGTTCAAAAGATAGTTAAGTGACGGGGAGATTATTTAACTGTAAGTAAACATAGTAGTGTAAAGTTTGAGGTAAAACAGTTCAGAAATAAAACTTGAAGGAAACGAGAAGCTTTCTGTAAAGTGAATTTCCAGTCTTCACTAAATACAATATAAAGTTTTCACTGTGAGAAAGATTTCTAAGCTATTGATGACTATAGAGGTGTTCTAACATCACTCTAGCTTAGTTCTTGTTTTGGTGCGGCGAGTTCCGCAGCTAAGTTCACCTTTCATTGCATCAACAAGTGGTATCAGAGCAAAAAGATTCTGAAGAGCAGAAAGGTCCTCAAGAGTAAACGGAAGTAAAGATACAAGAAAATTCGAAGAATTTTTCACAAGAAAAGTGAAGTTGAGGAGATGAACAACAAACGACATCAAGAAGTGTTCCGAAGTCATTGTCAAGGGTAAAGGTTTATGAAAGGTAAAACATTTTAACATTATACTCACCGAAAGTAACAGAAACAAGAAGATTATGGCAGATCATATCTCTATTGACAAATTGGATAGAGATAATTATCCCGCATGGGTAATGCACATGGAAGCCTTACTTATGAGTAAGGACTTAATGATATATGTGACAGGAGAAGAAAAGAAGCCAACTTTCGAAGATGACAGTCAACCAAAGAAAGAAGAGTTAGAAGCCTTGAAGCTGTGGCAAAAGAAAGATGCAACGGCAAGAGCTTATATCTACAATACCATTACATATCATCTACTACCGCACATTAGAGGTGTGGAGAAAGCTGAAGACATATGGAGTGCATTGGAAGATCATTTCCAAAATATGACGAAAGCTAGAAAGGCTAGCTTATGGTTAGAGTTTACAACGTTCAAGAAAAAGCAAAGTCAAAGCATTAGTGATTATGTCACTAAGATGAAGGATTTGAAGATAGTCTTGGATCTATTGATGAAGATATCAAAGATCACAGGTTGATTGCGCAAGTGCTTGCAGGACTGAGAGGAGATGAAAGTAGGAAACCTCTCGTACTCTCAACTAAACTTTCTTTAAATCATTTTGTACCAGATTTAAATCAGTTGCTTGGACTAATGTTAACGTTTGAGCAAGATTTGAAGATAGACGGAGATAAAGGACATAGTTCGGCTATGTATGCAAAGAATAAGAAGAAAGGTGATAAAGGTAAAGAAAAAGATGAAGAAGAAATGACTAATCAAGCAAATTTTGCAAGAGGAAGAGGTAATGTAAGAAGTAAAAGAGGTAAAGGAAGAGGTAATCAGGCTAATAACAAGAAGACTTTTTGGATCTGTGGATTAAGCAATCATTTGGCTCATGATTGCTGGCATAATTGTCAAGGCTTAAGTCGGAATCAGAACAACAACAGTAGAGGCAGAAGTGGAAGATATCAAAGAGGAAGACAAAGTCAAAGAGGCAGATATGGTAGAGGTGGAGCAAGAAGTTGGGGACAGAATCACTCTCACAACACTACCTACTACAACTATGCAAATGATATGCAAAATGATGGTCATACAACGTTGATGATGAACTCGATAAGTATGTCAGAGAATGAAGATCTCAAGGCATTCTATATTGACTCTCGTTGTTCAAATCATTTGTCAGGAAATATAGAATTGTTATCAGAACTTGAAGGAGGTATTTCAAATCATACAGTATAGACAAGTGATAATACAAAACATAATGTAAGGTCAATTGGAAAAGTAAAGTGTAAGAATGGAGCTGACCTACTAACAAATGTTTTGTATGTTCCAACAATCTCGAAGAATCTGATCAGCGTGGGTAAGATAGTAGAAAAAGGTTTCCAAGTCAGGTTTACAAATGTAGGAGTATTTGTTGAAGATCCAGAGAAAGGATACAAAAACATTGTCCATGGTAAAAAGGAAGGTAGACTTTTTACTCTTAAAGTACAAGGGAATGTTGGTCAAGCCTTGATCACACATGGTGATGAGGTATTTAGAGAGTTAGACCTCTGGCATAAGAGGTTAGGACATTTTAATGAAACAGGAATCAAAACTATGGTGGAGAAACAATCCTTCAGAGGATTACCAAATATGAAGAATCAACATATGATTCACAAGTGCGAAGCCTGTCCGATGGGAAAAGCCCACAGGTTACCATTTCATAAAAATGGTTACAAACATAATGGTGTGTTAGAGCTCATACATACAGATGTATGGGGACTGAGAAAAGAAGGATCTATAAGTGGCTCAAGGTATTATGTTCTGTTTATTGATGATGCAACAAGATGGATAACTCTTTATGTTTTGAAAGAGAAGTCAGAAGTATTTGAAGCTTTCAGGCATTTTCATGCGTCCTAGATATATCAAAAGAACTATAAAAGAAGGATTATATTATCCTTTTACATAAGATATAAATCCGACAGCATATAGTGGCTCAGACTGGGCAGGAGGTCAAGATGATAGAAGGTCAACACATGGGTATATGATATACCTAGGAGATAAGCTTCTAAGCTGGTGTAGAGGAGGTACTGGGGTATCCACTTTTATCAAAAGTAGAGAATAGAGATTAAACACATCCAGTACGTCGCCTACTCAAGGGGGGTTCTCTTTAGGGAAGTATACCCTTTAACATTTCTATGAGCAGACAGAGGAATTGTACATACTCTAGGAATATTAATCAACAAATGACTATGGAAGACCATATATTTCTTGATTCGAACCAAATGATTACAAGGTTGGAGGTTGGGCAGAGTGATGCTCAAATGTGCAAACTTAGGGCTAACATGCCACCCTAAAAGTGAATAACTTCAAGGAAACAGAGTCTTCCCATCAGCTTAAGGGGCCAATTATATGCAGACTAACTCAGAACAATACAAATGGTAAAGAATTTCTCAAGAGAATAGAGCTTAACAACCACACTGACTCACAGAAAAGAACAAAATCCAAGTCACTCTCTTACACTATAGTGCTCATAGCCCTCCACTAAGAAGCCTACCCTCCGTATCCACACTACAGAGTAGCTCCTACAATAGGCTTGAAACCACAAAGTGCGAGAGAGGACTTCTGCACGTACGCGTATCTGAACCAAAGTATCTCTAAAAAATTGTACCCCAAATGAGCACAAATCCATTGTTTTTATAGGCCCCAATAGGCCAAGAGGGCCTTGCCGAATCTTCACTTCCTCTGATCACGCGTCGGTTGATTACCCAAGCTTGGAGGGGTATGTCAAACATTCCTTTGATTTGAATTGGATCCTCAAAATTAGGTAGTCGCCGTGAATGGTTGGTGGCAATTCTACTTTTAACAATTACCTTTTACCTTTTCACCTGCCATCTGAGATTCTCATTTTGTGGTTTTGTTATTTCCTCACTGATTTAATCCTGGGCAATTCAAATGAAGCCGGTTGGTCCAACTGCTTATCCCTTGACCAAGTGCATTTTGACATTGCATGAGCAGCATTACCAACCAAGACAGCCCTTCCATTGGCATCAAAGAATTTGTTACATTTAACCCTTATTGAAGAGGTTGGCCATTGTACAAGAAAAGCCTCAGCAGCCTCTAAGGAGACTTTCAATGGAGACATGTATTTCCCAACATATGCTTTGAACTCTATTGCTGATGTAATAGCTAGTAGGTCTTTAGGTTGAGAATCCTCTGTCCACTCTATAACAACCGACATTCCATCATTAGGTGTGAGTGTGTGTATGTGTGTGTGGGTGTGTGTGTGGTGGTGTGGATGTGTGTGTGATGGTGTGGGTGTGTGTGGGCATATATGTGTGTGTGAGGGTGTGTGTGTGTATTTGTACGGGTGTGAGAGTGTGAGGGTATGTGTGTCTGGGAGTGTGTATATGTGTGGGTGTAGGTGTATATGTAAAGGTGTGTGTCTATGTGAATGTGCATATGTGTGCATGTATGAGTGAGCGTGCGCATGCGTGTATGTGTGCGTGCATCAGTGTGTGTGCTGCATGTGTGTGTGTGAGGGTATGTGTGTGTATGCCTCTGAGCAGGGTGAGGGGGCGGGGGTGGCGGGGAGCAGCGGGGTGAGGGGGCGGGGGGTGGCGGGTGTGCGGGCGGGTAGAGGCGGGGAGGCGGGGTGGGGCAGCGGGGGATGCGGGGTGGAGCAACGGGGGGGGGGGGGGGTGCGGGGCTGCGGACGGAGAGAGGCGGGGAGGCGGGGTGGGGCAGCGGGGGATGCGGGGTGGAGTAGCGGGGGATGTGGGGTGGGGCAGTGGGGGGTGCGGGGAGGGATCAGCGGGGGTGGCGGGGGAGGAGAGAGAAGGAGGGGAGGGAGAGAGAGAGAGAGAGAGAGAGAGAGAGAGAGAGAGAGAGAGAGAGAGAGAGAGAGAGAGAGAGAGAGAGAGAGAGAGAGAGAGAGGGAGGGGGCATGCGGGGGCGGGGGAGGAGAGAGGAGAGAGAGAGAGAGAGAGAGAGAGAGAGAGAGAGAGAGAGAGAGAGAGAGAGAGAGAGAGAGAGAGAGAGAGAGAGAGAGAGAGAGAGAGAGAGAGAGAGAGAGAGAGAGAGAGAGAGAGAGAGAGAGAGAAGGGAGGGGGCACGCGGGGGCGGGGGAGGGGAGAGAGAGAGAGAGAGAGAGAGAGAGAGAGAGAGAGAGAGAGAGAGAGAGAGAGAGAGAGAGAGAGAGAGAGAGAGAGAGAGAGAGAGAGAGAGAGAGAGAGAGAGAGAGAGAGAGAGAGAGAGAGAGAGAGAGAGAGAGAGAGAGATAGAGAGAGAGAGAGAGAGAGAGAGAGAGAGAGAGAGAGAGAGAGAGAGAGAGAGAGAGAGAGAGAGAGAGAAGAAGGGGAGGGGGTAGGCCGTGAGAGAGAGAAAAAGGGAGGACGAGAGAGAGAGAGAAAGAAAGGCCGAAAGAGAGAGGGAAAGAGAGTAGTAAAACAAATCAACCGAGGTGGCACTGAAAGTGAAAGCAATGACTGCCCCGAACTCAATTATGTCCATGTAATGGACGGAGCACTCCCTGAAGCTGCAGCCCAAGGCATCTGAGAGCTCTCCTCCCCATCTCGGCAATCGTTGCTACGACAATAACGAGCATGACAGCTATTTGTTGTAATGAAGTGCACCACATATTCATGGCGTTATGAACACAGATCAATGTTCAGGGGCTTTATTTCACTCAATGTGATGTTATCAGTAGCTATATGTTTCTTGTAACTATTGTTTTGATTCACCTGTATCTTATCTAAAGAGGTATTACAGGCCTACAAGTTACAAACATTTGCCTCTTCGTTGCTTGACTTTGTCTTCTATCTTCTTCGATCCTCTTGCATGCCTAGCCAGAGAGAGGGAAAGGAGGAGGGGTACTACAGACCCCCACATGAAGCTTTTGCACCGTCCCTGGTGCAATTTCTCCCTTATTGTACTTATTCTGATGAGATCTAGTTATACTGCAATTACTAAGAAGAAACATGGTATGTACAAGGGATGAAGTGCTTCGATTTTGACTCAATTCAAATACTTCTTCACCCTGGAGATGTTGACCAGGGGAATTCTTTTACCCTGCAAATCTTCCAGATGCACTGCGCCATGTGGAAATACTTTGATTACCTTATAAGGTCCTATCCATTTGGGTGCCAATTTAGTTGAAATTGCTGGGACCCGATGCACTAAAACCATGGATCCTTCCTGAACTTCATTGGATCTGAGATACCTGTCATGCAATCTCTTGTGCTCTTCTTGTGTTACTAGGAGTTTCTGCATTGCTCCTTCTCTGTACTCTTCTAATGCCACCAATCTCTGAATGGGGGGTTCAATTCTAATGGTTTTGATTCCTATTTCCTTTCTGATAATGAATTCGAACAGTGCCAATGCATCTTTCCCATATACTAACCGAAATGGAGTCTCGCCTGTGGTTCCCCTCTTCGTGGTTCTGAAAGCCCAAATTTCACCGATCAGTGCTAGCGGCCAGGAGCTTTGATGATCGAAAGATAATTTGCGAAGCAATCCAATCAAAATCTTATTGGAACTCTCTGCTTGGCCATTCACCCTTGGGTAGTAGGCACAAGATTTTTTATGGAAGATTTTGTACCTGTCAAATATAAACTGGAGCAATTGATTTACAAAATGTGTACCCCTGTCACTAGTAATTTCCAGTGGGCAACCAAATCTTGAGAAAATACGTTTATACACAAATTTAGCTACTGTTAAAGCCCACAGTAGCTTTAGCCTCTATCCATTTAGTGGCATAACATGTGGCCATAAAAATATACCTTTTACCTCCAGGTTGACTAGTTGGACTAATCGGTCCTATGAAATCAAGACCCCATCGTTCAAATGGGAGCCATCCGATAGATATGAGTAATGGTTGGAAATTCAATCTGGTTGGTGGGGGAGCACACCTCTGGCAGATGTGGCATTCTTTAGCAAACTTGATTGCATCTTTGAAAATATGAGGCCACCATAGACCTTTGTGGATGATTCTATGAGCCAATTCTTCCCCCTTTAGATGTCCTTCACTGTGTGCAGCCTCTAGCAGAAGATTTACCTCCTCTGGATAGACACACCTTCTCAATATATCATCTTGACATTATTTATATAAGTTTCCATTTATAAGAGAATATTCTTTGGTTTTCAAAAGCAATCTTCTTTTTTCTACAGGTGTCAAGTATTCTGGGATCTTTCTAGTAGTGAGAATATGAAGAATTTCATCATACCAACCAATCCTAATTGTTACTAGAAAAAGATTACTATCCACCAGTTCGTCATTGATACTTGTTGCCTTCTCTCTCATTGCCGTCCTGGACACTTGATCTGCCATGTAGTGCTCTTTTCTTGGCTTAATATGAATATCAAAATTAAATTCTTGAAATAGGAGTAACCATCTCCAAATCCTTCCAGCTACTCTAGGCTTGTTTATCAAATACTTCAAGGGCTGATGATCAGAGATAACAATGAAATGTACACCAAGGAGATAATGTCGAAACTTCTGAAGAGCAAATATGATAGCCAAACCTTCTCTTTCCGTTGTACTATAATTCCTTTCGGCTTGGTTGAGTAGTCTGCTGGCATAGGAGATAGGTCTATCCACTTTGTGAGATGATGGTTGAGCTAGAACTGCACCAACAGCATGAAGACTAGCATCTGTATGCACATGAAATTCCAATGACCAATTAGGAACACTTAAGAGTGGAGCAGTACATAGCCTCAACTTTAGTTCACAAAATGCTTTGTCAGCTTCAGCACTCCATGAGAAAGGGATCTTTTTACTGGTCAGCCTTGACAAGGGCTTAGCAATTTCTGAATACATCCTTATGAATCTTCTGTGATACCCTGCATGGCCCAAGAAACTTTGCACTTCCTTTGGGCTTTGTGGAATTGGCATGGTAAGAATAGCTGTAACCTTTGCAGGGTCAACAGTTATACCTTCAGCAGATACTATGTGACCAAGAAGAGTGCCCTTAGTGACCAAAAAGTGACATTTATCAGGATTCAATTTCAAACCTGTTTTGAGACATTGCTCAAAAATTTCTTTTAGATTTTCCAAATGGTCATGAAAATCTTGAACTACTGCTCTTTTATCTGTACCTAAAAATACTAAAAAGTCATCCATGAAAATGCGTAGAAAGGTTGTTAACCATTTGCCCTATATCAGATACATCGTTCTATGAAATGAAGCTGGTGCATTCTTCAAACCAAAAGCCATGTGAGTATAGACATAAGTGCCCCAGGGAGTAACAAAGGCTGTTTTGTCCCTATCATCAGGATGAATCACTATATGATTGTAGCCACTAAAACCATCCAAGAAACTATACAAAGTGTGACCAGCTACCTCTTCAAGTACTTGCTCTGTGAAGGGCTGAGGAAATCCATCTTGAATAGTCACTTTATTCAAAGCACGGAAATCAACACATACTCTTATTTTTCCACTATTTTTCTTGGGTACAATAACCATAGAAGAAAGCCACCTGGAATGTTCTACTGGCACAATTATACCTGCTTCTTCTAGTTTTGTAATTTCTGCTTTTACCGCCTCTGCATACTTCGGATTGAGTCGATATGGCCTACTTCTTACAGGCGCGGCTCCCTCAACTAAGGGTATCCGATGTAACCCAAGATCTTCTAGTATTCCTGTTAGATCTTTGTAGGACCATGCGAAGACACTTTTGTAAGTAAAGAGCAAAGAAGTTACCTTCTATAGCAAAGGAGGATAATGCCACAACCAGGATGCTAAGTGGACTACTTGAGGGTTCTCTTCATCCCCTAAATTTACTTCTTGAACCAATGTTTCAGGACTACTCTTGCTTGAGAAATCATCTCCACTATATGTAGGAGTGGATTTTAATTTATATTCTGCAACATGTTCTTCCATTCATCCTGGAGGTATATCTGCAAAAGGAAGATCTTCTCTGCTCTTAAGTTCATAACCTTCTACCTCCGATACTTTTATATTGGTTGCCTCCTCAAAGCTTGTATTTTCCTGCAATTGCTCATTCTCCAATACCTTGTGGTCTTCATTTACCTTGTCTGCAACTTCTTCCTCAATTTCATTGATCTTCACTGTGCAACACTCTGCACTTCCCATCATCCAATTTAACAATGTATCATCTTCTTGGGGTATAGAGCGCATTACCTGAGTGTCCACAGTATATCCAGTAGTTTTTCCTGAGTCTAATCCTTCTTCCAAATGTAATTGCAGTTGGCTATTGGTGCTTGTTGAAATCCATAGTTTGTTTTTCCCCCAATCTTGCAAAGCTTTTGCTTATCTTAGCCAAGGTCTCCCCAGGAGTAAAGGGTAAGAAGTCTCCTGTGGAAGTGCAATAACAACAAAATCTAGAACAAAGTGGCAGCCCTGTACTACCATCAGTACCTTTTCAATAATACCAAGAGGCGCAACCCGATGTTGATCTGCTAGTGTAACTGTAAATGGTGCGAACTTGGTGGGGTTCAAATTTAGTTTCTTCATTAAAAAATCTGGCATCAAATTGATACCAGAGCCTCCATCTATGATCACACCTGTGAGAGTTTCATCCTTTATACAAACAGATAATCTTGAGCTTTGGTAGTCTGCTAAGGGTGCAGGAGGAAAATCAACCATGAAACCATCTATACTAGGTGATTGGACCAAGTGAGCAGAGTGTATAATCTTCAGTAAGTCACTTCTTATTTTTGAATCCATTTTGATAAGTTCGTATAGACTAACCTTGTGATGAATACCTTTCAATATCTGTTCAATGTTTACCTCCTGAGTGTTTTCTTGCAAACTTGTTGGTTGGCCCTTTAGAGAAGTAGCCATCTTATCATAAGCTCCTTCAATTTCTACTTGGTCCTTCCATCCAGACTTCTTTTCCTCCTCTTTATCCTGAAATCCTTGTTGTTCATCCCTATGGGTTCCTTGTTGTTCCTCTCTATGAAATCCTTGTTGTTCCTCCCTAAGGATTGCTGCTGCTTGCCTAGCTCTGGTCATCATGGGCATTGCAGAGGATGAAACAACATAAGTCTGAGTGGTTTTTCCTTCTTCATGTGGAGCGACTGCAATCATATGGATTGGAGCAGGACGACCTCTCGTACAATCTTTGGTATAATGATCCTTGGCCTCTGGACAATGTTGACAAGGAGGTGCATCTTCTGGGAGGGAACACCTATTTTGCATGTGGCCATACTCACTACAATGATAGCACATCAAAGATCTATTATATCTAGGCTTTGCAAGCCGATTCTCCTCTCTACTAGATGTATTTGAAGTACTAGCATAATATGTATCCAAATTTTGAGGGTTACCTCTCTGCTGTGTACCCTTGAGGTAGTAGCAATCTCTGGCTTCATGCCCATCCTTTCCACAAAATTGACAGCTTACCTTAATAGGGCAATTGACATTGGAATGTCCATTGTTGTTACAGATTGTGCACCAAATTTGTCTCCTTATATCCTGAGTAGTCTTCAAATCTTCTAACTCTCGGCGAAGTTGGGATACTTCATCATTAGTGCGAGGCAGTGGCGGCAAGACCTTCTCTTCTTGTTGATTTTGTTGCATTTTCAATGCCTCTAGTTCCCTCCTCAGTTGCTCAATAGGATCCAGGTCTACAGCATACTTTGGTTGTGTATCCCCTTCAAAATGTTGCCTTGCTTCTTCAATGCGTGATGCCGCTGCAACAAAATCATTGAGGGTTGCATCCAATCTAAGAGACTCACGAAGCTTCTGCTGAAATGACCTGGGCAGAGCCTTTTCAATCCACTTCTTAACCAAAAAGTCACCTGGAGCATGTGGCAGACGTGCAACAAGTGCTTTTGTTCTAGTGTGAAGTTCATGAAAGGATTCACCTGGTCTTAGCTTCAAATTCTCTAGCTGATCTAGAGCTCTTTCCGAGGAATCACTTGGTCGGAATGTCTATGAGAATGCCGCCTTCAGAGCCTCCCATGTAGTGAAATGGCCATCTGCATATTGACTATACCATTTATCTGCAAGACCCTCCAATGTGGATGGAAAGAGTGCTAGCATTGCATCCTCTCTATTTTGCAGACCTCGTCCACAACATAAAGAAATGAATCTCCTCACATGATCATCAGCATCCTCATAAGCTTGTCCCTTGAAGGTAGGGAATTTGATGTTTAATTTGGAGAGTAAATGAGAGAGATCCTCCATTTGTACTGGTGTCTCTTCGGACGTATCTGAGGAGAAGTCTAGAGTTCTCCTATACTCCTCTTTTGACAATGGTGTCGCACCCAAATCAATAGATAAATTTAGGGAGGGCAGAGGGGAAGTAGACTCACTAGTCGTGGTTATTGCTAACTTGTTAAGGCTTCTCCGAACACGAAGAGACTCCTTATCTGCTCGTGTATGGGTCATGTACCCACTTGCGAATGTAATATGGCAAAATACCTCTCACAGAAATGCAAAGGTCCCACCGTGCATGCCAAACTGTAGAGGAGGTACTAGGGTATCCACTTTTATCAAAAGTAGATGATAAAGATTTAACACATCCAGTACGTCGCCTACTCAAGGGGGGTTCTCTTTAGGGAAGTATACCCTTTAACATTTCTATGAGCAGACAGAGGAATTGTACATACTCTAGGAATATTAAGCAACAAATGACTATGGAAGACCATATATTTCTTGATTCGAATCAAATGATTACAAGGTTGGAGGTTGGGCAGAGTGATGCTCAAATGTGCAAACTTAGAGCTAACATGCCACCCTAAAAGTGAATAACCTCAAGGTAACAGAGTCTTCCCATCAGCTTAAGGGGCCAATTATATGCAGACTAACTGAGAACAATACAAATGGTAAAGAATTTCTCAAGAGAATAGAGCTTAACAACCACACTGACTCACAGAAAAGAACAAAATCCAAGTCACTCTCTTACACTATAGTGCTCATAGCCCTCCACTGAGAAGCCTACCCTATGTATCCACACTACAGAGTAGCTCCTACAATAGGCTTGAAACCACAAAGTGCGAGAGAGGACTTCTGCACGTACGCGTATGTGAACCAAAGTATCTCTAAAAAATTGTACCCCAAATGAGCACAAATCCATTGTTTTTATAGGCCCCAATAGGCCACGAGGGCCTTGCCGAATCTTCACTTCCTCTGATCACGCGTCGGCTGATTACCCAAGATTGGAGGGGTATGTCAAATATTCCTTTGATTTGAATTAGATCGTCAAAATTAGGTAGTCGCCGTGAATGGTTGGTGGCAATTCTACTTTTAACAATTACCTTTTACCTTTTCACCTGCCATCTGAGATTCTCATTTTGTGGTTTTGTTATTTCCTCACTGATTTAATCCTGGGCAATTCAAATGAAGCCGGTTGGTCCAACTGCTTATCCCTTGACCAAGTGCATTTTGACGTTGCATGAGCAGCATGACCAACCAAGACAGCCCTTCGATTGGCATCAAAGAATTTTTTACATTTAACCCTTATTGAAGAGGTTGGCCGTTGTACAAGAAAAGCCTCAGCAGCCTCTAAGGAGACTTTCAATGGAGACATCTATTTCTCAACATATGCTTTGAACTCTGCTGCTGATGTAATAGCTAGTAGGTCTTTAGGTTGAGAATCCTCTGTCCACTCTATAAGAACCGACATTCCATCATTAGGTGTGAGTGTGTGTATGTGTGTGTGGGTGTTTGTGTGATGGTGTGGATGTGTGTGTGATGGTGTGGGTGTGTGTGGGCATATATGTGTGTGTGAGGGTGTGTGTGTGTATTTGTACGGGTGTGAGAGTGTGAGGGTGTGTATGTGTGGGAGTGTGTATATGTGTGGGTGTAGGTGTATATGTAAAGGTGTGTGTGTATGTGAATGTGCATATGTGTGCATTTATGAGTGAGCGTGTGCATGTGTGTATGTGTGCGTGCATGAGTGTGTGCTGCATGTGTGTGTGTGAGGGTATGTGTGTGTATGCATGTGAGCAAGGTGAGGGGGCGGGGTTGGCGGGGAGCAGTAGGGTGAGGGGGCGGGGGGTGGCGGGTGTGCAGGCGGGTAGAGGCGGGGAGGCGGGGTGGGGCAGCGGGGGATGCGGGGTGGAGCAGCGGGGGTGCGGGGCTGCGGGCGGAGAGAGGCGGGGAGGCGGGGTGGGGCAGCGGGGGATGCGGGGTGGAGCAACGGGGGATGCGGGGTGGGGCAGTGGGGGGTGCGTGGAGGGATCAGCGGGGGTGGCGGGGGAGGAGAGAGAAGGAGGGGAGGAGAGAGAGAGAGAGAGAGAGAGAGAGAGAGAGAGAGAGAGAGAGAGAGAGAGAGAGAGAGAGAGAGAGAGAGAGAGAGAGAAAGTGAAGGAAAGAGAGGGTGCATGCGGGGGTGGGGGGAGGGGAGAGAGAGAGAGAGAGAGAGAGAGAGAGAGAGAGAGAGAGAGAGAGAGAGAGAGAGAGAGAGAGAGAGAGAGAGAGAGAGAGAGAGAGAGAGAGAGAGAGAGAGAGAGAGAGAGAGAGAGAGAGAGAGAGAGAGAGAGAGAGAGAGAGAGAGAGAGAGAGAGAGAGAGAGAGAGAGAGAGAGAGAGAGAGAGAGAGAGAGAGAGAGAGAGAGAGAGAGAGAGAGAGAGAGGAGAGAGAGAGAGAGAGAGAGAGAGAGAGAGAGAGAGAGAGAGAGAGAGAGAGAGAGAGAGAGAGAGAGAGAGAGAGAGAGAGAGAGAGAGAGAGAGAGAGAGAGAGAGAGAGAGAGAGAGAGAGAGAAAGAAGAAGGGGAGGGGGTAGGCAGTGAGAGAGAGAAAAAGGGAGGACGAGAGAGAGAGAAAGAAAGGCCAAAAGAGAGAGGGAAAGAGAGTAGTAAAACAAATCAACCGAGGTGGCACTGAAAGTGAAAGCAATGACTGCCCCGAACTCAATTATGTCCATGTAGTGGACGGAGCACTCCCTGAAGCTGCAGCCCAAGGGATCTGAGAGCTCTCCTCCCAATCTCAGCAACCACTGCTACGACAATAACGAGGATGGCAGCTATTTGTTGTAATGAAGTGCACCACATATTCATGGCGTTATGAACACAGATCAATGTTCAAGGGCTTTATTTCACTCAATGTGCTGTTATCAGTAGCTATATGTTCCTTGTAACTGTTGTTTTGATTCAGCTGTATCTTATCTAAAGAGGTATTACAGGCCTACAAGTTACAAACATTTGCCTCTTCATTGCTTGACTTTCTCTTCTATCTTCTTCGATCCTCCTGCATGCCTAGCCAGAGAGAGGGAAAGGAGGAGGGGTACTACAGCTGGTGTTAAAAGAAGCAACACATAGTGGCTTTATCCTCAACAGAAGCAGAATATAAAGGACTTCTGGAAGCAGCTAAAGAAGTGACATGGATGCTGACCTTGTTCAAAAGCATGGGTATTGATCAAGGTATACCTATCATACATGGAGATAATATGAGATCGTTGTATCTTGCAGCAAATCTAGTATTTCATGCAAGAACAAAACACAAAGAAATTCAATATCATTTCCCGAGGGAAAAGGTAATGGAAAAAGAGATTGAAATAGTATACATATCTACAAAAGATCAGATTGCAGATATTCTGACAAAGAGCTTAGATGGAGTAAAGACAAGCAGATTCAAAGAATTGGCAGGTATAAAAGAAAAGAAGAATATATGAAAGGTCAGAGAATGCAAATTAGTGATTGAGGGGGAGCTGTTGAAGAATCAGTCACAAATTTGACATAGAGAGAGACATAAGGACGAAGAAAGATAAAGAAAATCAGAAACAAAGCATTCAGAAAATCAAACCTTAGTGAAGGGACAAATTCACAACAGTAATATAGTTCATAGAAACTTCCAGAAATACGAGTTTTGAATCTCGGAACAAAATGTATATATATGAGGTAGAAGATCATAATACTATGAACAAAGAAGGTGAGCTCAGATAGAAAGCTTAAAAGCGCATATATAGAAGACGCCAAAGATTGCGTATGTAGAGATGAATAATAGAACCTGAAGTGTCGGGTATTAATTTGAGAGAGATGGTAAGGAATAACTACTCAAAGTAGGAGAGTTTTCCATAGCTATGAGCAAGGTGAGGCCAAGCTATTTAATAGAAAACACATCTTCATGTGGAAAGATCTGAGCGCGTTATTCTTGTGTGAAGAAATCTAAGTGATTTCATGTTACTGTGAAAGTTAGTTAACAGTTAAAGTTTTCTCAGTAAACATTTTTTGATACTTGTACAAGTTAGATCTCGCAACATAGTGTAAAGTTTTTCATGAGAGATATCTCATCTTGAAACTAGCAGTCTCAACTATTAGATGATCAAAAGATTTCTGTGAAATAGACATGTACACAGAGTACTAAGGCTGACCGTAAAGAACTCATGAAGTTTTTTCTTAAACTTCAGATAGAGTTCATGTAGTGAAGGAAGCTCCGGTATTACTTCCTTACTTCATCAATAATCACTTGAAGTAATCACAAACAGATTTGCAGTTGATTCCGGTAAGATTCCGGTAATATTTGCGTAAGATTCTGGTGAAATTCCGGTGAAATTACGGTGAGTTCAAAACACAGTTAAGTGACAGAGAGATTATTTAACTGTAAGCAAACAGAGTAGTGTAAAGTTTGAGGTAAAACAGTTCAGAATTAAAATATGAAGGAAACGAGAAGCTTTCTGTAAAGTGAATTTTCAGTCTTCACTAAATACAATTATAAAGTTTTCAGTGTGAGAAAGATTGCTAAGCTATTGATGACTATAGAGGTGTTCTAACATCACTCTAGCTTAGTTCTAGTTGAGGCGTGGCAATTTTTCGCAGTCTTGTTAGTGAACAAGCTTTTGCCGCGACATCACATAACATCAACAATAGCAACTAGTGGAACTACCACCATGTTCTCAATAATAGAATGCAAGATGTTTCAAGTGGATGAAACTTGCTTTATCCCTGACCACCATCTAATCATCACTATGGTCAAATAATTCCTAACTTTGAATGAGGTTTCTCTAGTAAACAATTGTAATAATTTGGAACTCCAATATTATGGTCCACAAAATGTACTACAAAATGGTAAGTAGATGTGTGCACACTCATAGCCCACAAGCCTACGCATCTAGCTCACCTCATACACACTATGCATGAAACATGGCCTCTCCTGAGGCATATCAAATAAAGTAGTATGTAGTCTATGAATTTCTTCTTAATGCAATTGCCTATTCACAGTTCTTATGTGCAAACCTTGCCTTTTTGCCTCTAGGCTACTTGCCTGCGGACCTGCCATGTTTGCGATCACATACAAAGTGACTGCCTCAACTTCCCCTCTGTTGTCTAATAATAAGAAGATCATATGAATGAACTCCAAATCATATAAAAAATACAATCTTAAAGACTTATCTCCCCTACCATCTGTCCTACACATAGGTAGAATACAAAGTTTGATGTCCCATATGTTGGTGTAATTCACAAGCCTACACATTTGGCTTGATGGATATCTTGAGGTAACTACACATGTAAAGAAGCATAGGAACTATTGCTAGTGGTTTATTACCACTTTATCTCATTGTAATAGTCAAATTGACTTGGAATCCTTTGTAAACACCTACCAAAAGGATTTGTGGAAAAATTTAGCTCTTTGATTGAAGGAATATCTCCTAGGATATAGGAGCTTGATCATAGGAAGCCAAAAGGTTGAACTTGAATTCAAATTTCTACTCACTTCCTATAAAAGAGATCATGGAAAAGTTGCGGGTAGAACTCATCACTCCCGAGCTTCTCATTATTGATTCTGAGTGTGTGTGAGGCCTACACTCTATCCTACACCTATCTACACCATTACACAATGATCTTCATGCCAATGGATTTGTACACAAGTGTTCATTAATACATACATTCACATTGTTCATTTCTAAGTTATCTGTTATACTACTTGTAAGTCTATCAACATGTGGAGTGCATATCTCGATCACATCGTCACCAAATTCAATGATCTAAAGCTTGTTGGATTTGGCTTGAAGTTTTTTACCTGCTGTTAAAATTTGAGGAGATTCTATTCATCCATTTTAGAGAAATACACGTCGAGGTGATCAGTGGGCATTGTCTGCTACAGTCCTAAAAAATCGGGGATATAACTTTACTTGCTAAATTGAATTCTCTTACCATAGTTTATCTTTTTACATAATTCCACTTGGAATAGTTAGCTTTCTAAGCTAATTAAATACCCCTCAAAGGAAGTTCTCCAATTCCTACTGTGCTGGTCATACTGAGCAAAATACCCAGCAGGTGTCAATACATAAATAGAAGGTTTTCTTGAGAACTTGAGTTTCAAAGTTATCTGTTTTGATTCAATTATTACACACATCACTTCCAAAGTACATAGGCCATTGTATGGTGTCATTGGAAAGCTAAGGAGGTTCACTTATCAATTCTGAAGCAAAAGAGGGCTGGTACAAAGTAGGTTTTGGCAGTATCTACTCAATCTCTTGGAGCATCCATCCATCTTTCCAACACCATACCAGCAAAATTTATACCCCACATAGATGCATGTATGAGATTAAAGTTGAACACTTCTCTTAAAAATGATAAGAATAAATCACTGATTAGTAAGTTAGATAACCATAAATAATAATAATGAAATCATGAAGTGTTCCTCAAGTGTTTCCTTCCATCTATGGAAAGAACGAAGTCATTTTTGTGACTCTATCACTCATAATTTTCAGTAACATCAAGTGATCTGGAGTTGAGAAATGAGAAATTATATGCTAAATCAACTCAACTAGAGTTGTGAAGGATGCAACTTGCATCAAATATCAACTCATGCGACTTCAGTCAAATATTAATTTATAAGAAATTGGAATTTATACAACTTGTATCAATACATAAAATATGAAATGAGAACAACTACTAAAGTTTTGTTCCATGCTCTCATGACACTATATATATTCTTGATAATTTCAATAGAGTCTCCTTTGTCCTACTAAGAATGGTCATCATAAACCAATGCTCAATAAACAAGTATCTAGGGCATGGCTAGCCCATGGTGATCACATCATATCAAAGAACAATCTCTTAAAAACCTGTGGAAAATCTTTTCCTTTCAAAAATGTCTCCTCCATAAATAGTTTCCAACAATAGCACATTAAATCCTATTTTTAACTAATTTTTACTTATGCAAAATGTATAAAATTTTCCAACCTTATGTAGATTTTTGCAAGCTTTCATTAGGCACAAAAGCCAACCCCTAGAATTACGGCACGCACCGGGTGCTTGGAACAAGCTCATGTGCGATGGAAAATCCAACAACTTATTAGTCATACATTTTCAAATCAATTTATCATATTTGTTTCAATATCATTCATCAAAGAGTCTTCAAACATTCGTAAGATATTGTGAAGTCAAGGAAGTTGATGTTGTTAGCACACTTTGTAAGTTCTTGTCATCTTTTTCAAGAATATCAACGATACTATGAAGAAATCGTCAGATTACACTTTAGTCATGACAACCATAAGTCATCAAAACATCAAATAACAATCCAACAGTTCTCAATCAAAAGTAAAACTCCCTAAAAATTCCATTGACAAAAGTGAAACATAGTTATTCTCTTTCTTTTCGTTAAGAGAATGGAGAAAACCGTGTGACATATTGACTCTTAAAGGAGTGTAGTTATTACTCTTTGTTTATTTGTCTATATTGTTCATGATACTTTCATCTAATTATTTTTGACAGCTTCGTTATAAAAGTAATCAAGCATTTTCAATGATTTATTTCGGGTTTAGAAATATATGCAACTAAGTCTATATGCTCTACAATCATATGCGTCATCTCAGAAGGGATTGGATGTTCTGTCATTGAAAGATCATCAGAAAATATGAACAATCAATATACTTAAAACTGAAAGTTCGCTGCACTTAAGCCCTCGATGACTATAGTCAAATTATGTGTAAGTAGGGGAAATAAGTAGGGGAATTACAAAATGGATTTTCAAAGAAATAAGTAGGGGAATTACAAAATCATATTCTTTTATAATGCATCATAATCATTCACTCATCATGGTTATCATTTGTAGACTCAGATGAAACTCAAATGTCCGAACGTATTGTTACAAACTTTTATAAACAAAATTTATCAACACAAGGTATTCATAACAAAGGAGGGAGAAAGTCGGCTCACACTGTCTTAAGAATGTTATCTCAAAGCTTTAAATGTCATTCTTCGGCGTAAGGATTTCTCAGGTCACAAATAAACAAGATATTAAAAGTGAGTTTCTATTACCGAAGTTTTTGTATGATTTTATCTACTCTTAAGATTTATGAATCATGTGTTTATGCAAATCACAAAGCGTGGTGATGTTTACATGGAACGAAAAAAAAAACCCTGTTAGTACTTTCGCTCGTAAATGCAGTTTCAAGATTTCGTCATATAATGCCAATTCATGCACGATTTCTAGAACCATAAATTAGGCATTCTTTAATGGATTTCCATGATGCTTAATAGAAATAGCAGACACCTTTTGTAGAGGCAATGCTTATCTATAATTTAGCTTCTCATCGCTCGTTCTCATAGATGGGTTTTATATTTGCACCCATCCAGCTTTCAAATATTTCTTGCGATACTACTCATTGGACTATTGGAATCTCATGTGCTCCTCCAGCAATAACAACATGGGTAAGATTAGTGAAACTTCGAGTATATCGGACAAGGACACCATTCACTTCTCAAACATTTCTTTCTTATGCCCTTATATGTTTCCTAGAAAATTTTGTAGCTTCAATATGGTGCTGCTAATCCATGGGTTCTCACATTCATTTCTCATTGAGATTGTAGTGAAATCTTTACATAAACACAACTTCCTACAGCACCCTTGATCCGATGCAATATGCTCCACAGGCATAGGTTGAGTAATTCGTTGCACACAAACACCAAAGTTATATGTGTTATTTTGTAACATATAACTCCATACACATGCTTTCATCCGATTAACACATTCAAAAGAAAATCAACTCTGCAATTTCACTCAGCAAAATGCGTCCACAAACCAACACAAAGTTTATATGGTTAACATCCTCAATATTTGCATGTGTACTTGCCAGTTCATCTACCTTATGAACTTATTAAATATAAAGGAACATGCGTTTTTATTTATTTATTTATTTATTCTTTTCCCCTTTTTATGGGCAATCACTAAGTATACTCATATTCCATGATGCAGTTCCTAACTATCAATTAAAGAAGAAAGACCATTCATAATAGTTGTTGTTCTTCAAATCAACAGAATTCTCATAGGATTTAAATCCGAGTATATATATATATATATATATATATATATATCCAACTCCTAAGTGCAGGGAAGATAAGTGAGAACTTCACAAAACAACCTTCGCCTTTTTTGTTAAGGATCTCAACCACTAGTCTAATTTCAGCTCAAAAATATGATAGTAAATACTTTTCAAACGAAGACTAACAGAAAAGGAACATGTTACAGATTGTATTGCACTGTTCCAAGTATTTGGAAGAAAAATCCAGCAAGAAGTCTTGCTCCAAGTTGAAGCACGTTAAAGGAATACTTCATTCCCGTTCTTCCTTGATGTAACAGTCTCAACAGTGCTTGACATTAGAACTTAAAAAACATGAAACACCAATAATCATAAATGATATCCTATTAGTCACAAGCATAGCGAGGAAGACTTTAGTTAACTTATCTTAACAAAATTCAACAAAAAAAAGATACTTTATCATCAACACATAGCATCTCCTTCTATCTGTATTGCACACACACATGTATAAATCTCTCTAAAACAGTGATGCAAATTAAGCACCAAATATACTGTTAGCGTGCAGGTTGTGAGATTGTCAAGGTGAAGAATTAAATGCCTCAAGTAGATAAATAACTTAAGTCAGCAAGATCAAAGCTTCAGCATTGGTGAAAAAGGTTGCGCTTGTCTACCAAACATAGATTTCTACATATGAAATGAGAAACCAGGAGAACAGAATGAAGCTGCTACTATGCTTTTCAAAAGCTTTCTGTGCTAGGATATTTTCATCCCTATAATTAGTACACACAAAAAATATTCTCCCTTTGATCAACTTTGATAGGTTTCTACCAATCGTCACAGCTTTGAACCCTCCACTTCTCTGATCCTCAGTGATCATTAGCCCCCCTTCTTAATCAGAGTGGTCTTCCCTTCCTTCCGACCATGTGAGTGCTCTCCCCCTTGTGATCAACGTGGGTCCTCCTTAGAGCTTGATGATCCGCCAAATAAGCCAGATGGAAAATGTAAAGAGTTGGCCTCTCCTCCATGCATGCACCTCTTCCTCATATATCATGCGTGTTCCTTGTTTCCCCACTTTGTTTTTCTGCCACCTCTCTAATCCTCTCCTTTTAAAATTGATGGCCGTTTATCTTCTAGTGCATGTTGATCGTGTCCTCCTTAGCTACTGCCATCCACTTGGCTTTATCAAGTCTTCGATCTGCTTTTGTTGTGCATGAATTTAGAGTTCCATATTGTATGGAAAATATATAGTCATCCTTTTATCTTCATATAAGAGCAAATTCACATTCACATTTTGAATCAATCCTTTCAACAAATTCCTTCACAAAACATTGGTTCTAATGGCGGCATACAAAGAAATTTCCATAGCAACAATGGCTTCAAAAATAAAATATCTACTCTTAATCATGTCTTTACCAATAGCTTCTTTCTTTGATCATGTAGTTCTAACCCGATCCAAGATCACCATTATCTACACTATTTTGTAGAAAGAAATGCTTCATCTTTCATTACTCTCCTTCTCTTCAAGCATATTGTCTTGAAAATTGTCGATGCTTCTTGTCTCTCTTTTTTTTTGGTATGTTGTTGAAGGTTCTCAACTAGAATACGAAGAGAAATTCTCTCTGACAATGGTAATCTATGAGGCTCACCTACACTATCTATATTTGAATGTCAAATTATAATATGTGTATATAATACAAGCTGACAATATCTGTATCTAGGCACAAATAGGAACTAGATGCAAGAGATCGTATGCCTAAGAGGTATGAAGAGTGTGTGTGTGAGAATATGGAGAATAAGAACAATTTAGAACTATTGTAGAGCAAACCTGAATTCTGATCAACCTAAATCACAACGCAGTGACCTAGCAAGTAATACGGAAATAGACTTGCTACTCACAATAAATCAACAATGGACGTTGATGGTAAGCTGGGAGAATCTCCTCCAAATATCTCCTGAAGTAGACCACAACTTCTCTAGGAGTGTGAGAACTCCTCCTCCAAGATGGACCACCTCCTAGTTGATCACCTCCTCAAGAGTGTGTGAACACTCTCTCTTGAAGAAGACCTTCTCCTTGTGTTGAGCACTTAAACTCCTTGAGTGATCCATGAGTGATAATGAACAATGAGGATGGCTCCTTCTTTTATAGCTAGAGTATCTCTTGAAAAGCATATGTAGAAAACATAACAACTACGATCGTACACTTTGAAACATAATTGTGAAAAATCCATTGTTGAATCATTAATCGGAACAAAAAAACAAACGATGTAGCTTTTCAAGAAGTATTTACGTGATCTGTACTGATGAGACTCGAACCCAGGTGAGTTCTTTGAGAGGATATTCTCTTATCCACATTGCGTGTCATGGTTTCTTGGAAATCCATTCAAACATAATAATTAGTTGCTGAAGTAATTAAGGATTTTTGGACAAGTTGTGGACATTGTTTCCAACAATCCCCCCTTTGATGTCACAATGGTATAAGTTTCAATAACCGGGAAAATGTCTTGTGACTTTTTCTTGAATTCCTTCCACTGAATCTTGAGCTTACTGTGTATGAACGTGTATACTTGAGAAACTGCAAACTGAATGTCCTGTTGTGTATTACATAGATATATCAGGCAACCCACTGCTTGACTATATAATGTGGCATCAAATGGTTTTGAATCTACTTTCAACATCCATAAGTGTCTGCATAGGCTTGGAATCTATCATCTCAAACTTTTCTAATAATTTCTCAATGTATTTCTATTGTGTCATGTAGATACACTCATCTCTATACTTGAACTCACTCCTGGGACTTGTGATTATCACATCACTTTGAAGTGCATCTTAAACACTAGCTAGTTCATTATCAACTGAAGTAAGGGATAAAACATTATGAATCTCAAAATGTCTGCATGATTTACTTGGTCTCCTTGTTGTCTCCTTATCTGACTTCTAGTTCTTCCGATGTATTCTTGTATACCATTATCCTTCCATGTTTGATATAACCACTCTGGCATATTCCAAAAAAGTGGTGGTATATCTTCTAGTTCTTCAGTATCTCTTTCTTGTAGAGCTCTAGAACCTTCTCCAACCTCATAAGTTGGAACTTCAAGAGGTACTGATAATGGACTAGGTACTGATGTAGGTAATGAAATTCTCTCTTCACCTCTATCTCTTCGGGTTGTTAGGAAAGATGGATGGATCCTCCAGAAGAATGAGTAGGTGCTGCTAATCCTGCTTTGCACCAGCCCTCAGTGACTCCAGATATGATTAGTAGACACCCTTAGCTTCCAAATGATACCAAGAAATGCTATATGTACTTTGGAAATGGTTTAAGTAATGACTTGATCAAAACAGATGAGTTTGTGAATCATAGAACTTCAAAAACTTCTATTTTGGTCTTGATACCTGCTCAGTTTTTCACTCAGTATGACCAGTACACTTACAATTGGCAAAATTCCTTCTAGGGGTATTCTATTAGCTTGGCAAGCTACCATTTGCAAGTGGAATCATTCAAAATGATAAACTATACTGAGAGAAATAACTTTAGCAAATTTATGGACACCCCCGACTTTTTAGGAAGTATGCTGACAAATACCAGTGAGCACTTCGACAGTGATTTCTCGAGATTGGCTAAACCAAGTTGCTTCAAACTTTGTATGCTTGTAGTAGACTTTGAGCTGAATCCAATATGCTTTGAATCACTCGATTTGGTTTAGTAGGCATTGCGATATGCCTCTTTGAAGTTGATAGACTTGAAGATAGTACACTCAGAGAAGACAGAGTTGATAGATGTAAATGTTTGTATTAATTCACATTGATGTACATTCCCATTGGCATGATAAACATTGCCTAATGGTACTCAGAGGTGTAGGCTATGGAGTAGACCTCACACACTGAATGATCAATGGTGTAAGCCTCGGGAATTGAGCTAGAATGAGCTTAGCTACTCGCGACTTTTGACTTGCATCTTTTATAGGATTGAGTTGAAAATTCAAGTTTGAATTCAAATTCAAACTCCTAGAATCTTTCACCTAAAAGGTAATGAGATATTCTCTCAATCAATCAACAACTTTTTCCACGACTCTAATCAAGTAGGTGTGTACATAAGAAATGTCAAGTCTTTTAGACTTTTACAAAGAGTAAAATGGTAAGAACTTATAAGCATAAGTTCCTATGGTTCTTCCTTCAAGTGATGTCTTCATGAAGTAATCCAAGCCAAATTGTGAAGGCTTGAATTGCACCAACAGCTCCCCCTCAAGCCAAACATTTTGGCTTGAGTCTTCATCTTCAATCTTCAATCACATCCTGCAATCCAATCATGGATTTAAATCTGCATAATTTGTTTCCATCCAAAGCTTTAGTGAGTAAATCTGCACATTGCATATTAGTAGACACATATGTCAAGTGAATGTCCTTGCTTAGCAAATTCTCTCTCACATAGTGGTAATGAACCTCTATGTGTTTTGTCCTAGCATGATATATTGGATTAGCTGCAAGGTGGAGAGAGCTTGTGTTGTCTCCAAAGATAATTGGGGGCCTAGTGTATAGGCCTAGCTCTGTATACAAAAGCCTTAACCAAGTAGCTTCTTGAGTGGCATTGGCTAGCCCTCTATACTCTGCTTCAGTGGATGACAATGCCACTGTTGGTTGTTTCTTGGCTGACCAAGAAATAGGTTTATCACCTGCAAAAGACAAGTATCCTAATGTGCTCCTCCTATCATCCTTGCATCCTGCCCAATCTGCATCTGAGTACACTTTAATGTCAATATCTGATGTATAAGGAAAGTACAAACCATGGTTCTGAGTTCCCTTTAGATACTTCAAGATCTTCTTTGCAGCCTCTAGGTGAGGTACTCTTGGTTTGTGCATGAATTGACTTAGCACACTAACTCCATATGCTATGTCAATTCTGGTCAAGGTAGCATAATTCAAACTACCTACCATACTTTGATATCCTGTAATGTCTTGGACTTCATCCCCTTCATGAGCACTTAGCTTCTGGTTGACTTCCATTGGAGTACTTGAGACTTTAGCATCCTGCAAGTTAAACTTCTTCAACATGTCTTGTACATACTTCTTCTGAGTGATATATATACCTGAATTAGTATAAATCAGTTCAAGTCCTAGAAAGTACTTCAATAATCCAAGATCATTGATCTTGAATTCCTTCATCATCTGATTTTTGATGCTTCTGATCCCTTGGACATCATTACCTGTAATGATGATGTCATCAACATAAACACAGAGATAGATTACCTCTGAATTTCTCTTTTTGATAAACAATGAAGTGTCTGCCTTGCTCATAGTAAACCCTTGGTCTAGAAGGTATGTTGTCAATCTGTAATTCCATGCCCTAGGTGCCTGCTTCAATCCATATAGAGCCTTCTTCAATTTACAAACATAATTTACCTTCTTCCATTCAAGAAAGCATTCTTGACATCTAATTGGTACATGTTCCAATTCTTGGATGCAGCTACACTCACCAATACTCTGATTGTTGGCATCTTAGCCAAAGGAGAAAATGTCTCCTCATAATCAATGCCTTGGGTTTGTGCAAAGCCCTTGGCTACCAACCTAGCTTTGTACCTGTTGATTGTACCATTAGAGTTCCTCTTTAGTTTGTAGATCCATCTGGATCCTATCACCTTCATAGAGTCCTTCTTGGGTACCAAGTCCCATGTGTCACTCTCCTTGAGAGCTTCTATTTCTTCATCCATAGCTCCTTTCCATTCTGGTTTGGTGATTGCCTCTTCATATGAACCTGGTTCTTCATTCAACAAATCCTTTGCAAGATATACAAAATGCTTAGTTACAAGAGACGTATCATACCCATATCTGATAGTCGTCTTACTTTCTCTCTGAGATCTCCTTATTGCTTGAGTTGAAGATTCTGGTATATCCTCAAGCTTCTTTATCTTCATCTTGCCTCTGGACTTCCATGCCTTGAATTCTTCAAGATTGATTGTGTTATCATCTTCTGAACTTGAGTCTTCCTTCTGGATTGGTTCCTCCTTTGAAAGTTTTGGAAACTCCTCTTCCAAATCATAGGGTAGACTAACCTTCCTGCATTCATTCTCATACCATGAGTCATTCTCATCAAAGATGACATCTCTGCTTACCTTGAACCCTTTATTGGTTGGGTTGTAGAATATGTACCCTTTTTGATTCAAGTCATAACCAATGAAAATACATTTTTCTACTTTAGGATCTAGCTTTCCCCTTACCTGTGAGAGAATATGCACATATGCTACACAACCAAAGATTTTGCAATGATCCAATGAAGGCCTCTTACCATGCCAAGCTTCATAAGGTGTCATTCCATCAAGTGACTTTGATGGCAACCTGTTTATGAGATAGGTGGCAGTAGATACACTCTCTGCCCAAAGATAATTTGGCAACTTCTTTTCATTAAGCATAGACCTAGCTGTTTCAAGAATAAGCCTATTCCTTCTTTCAGCTACCCATTTTGTTCAGGTGAGTACCTTGTGGTTATCTCCCTTTTGATACATCTTTCCTGCAAGAAGTCCTCAAACTCATTTGAGAAGTATTCACCTCCTCCATCTGACCTTAGTTTCTTCAAGCTCCTTCCTGTTTGATTTTCAACTAGTGCAAGATATCTTTTGAAACAATTAAACACTTCATCCTTATGCTTCATAAAGTATAACACAGTCCATCTGCTATAATCATCAATGAAGGACACATAGTACCTTGATCCTGAAATGGAGGGATCCTTACTAGGTTCCCAAACATCTGTGTGCACCAAGTCTAGGTAGTCTTCATGCATAAAGCCTTTCCTTGAGTAGGGCAGTCTGTGGGACTTACCAAACTGACAAGCACCACACTTGTAAATCATGTGTTGCTTGGATACATTAGGTATCCCAAGCACACATTGATCCCTGCACATTGCTTTAAGGTCCTTTCACCTATGTGACCTAACCTCTTGTGCCATATTTCTAATTTTGAAAGTGTTTGATCCTTGTAATTGTATAAAGCAATGTTTTTGGTGTCTTCTAGCTCAAAAGTAAATAATCTACCTGATTTTTCTCCCTTGGCTATCCTTTTGAATCCATGTCTTGGGTCTTCCACATATGCTCCATGTTGATTGAACCTGACCTGCAAACCTTTCTCCACAATCTGACCAACACTCATTAAGTTTTTGGTAATGGTTGGTACATAAAGTACCCTGCTCAATAGGTTCTGGTTACCATCATAAGTTTTTAAATTTCCAATCTTTACTACAGAATGCTTAGTATCATCACCTGTTTGTACTTGATGTTTGCCCTTGGGTTCCTCAAGATCAGGGAGTAGTGCCACATTGCCAGCTACATGATTAGAACACCCTGAATCAATATAAAACAGATGATCATCATTGGTACCTGACGTGGAAGTCATATTCATGATCAATAGGGAGTCATCTTGCTCCTCTGTGTAGTTGTTGTAGTCTTTCCTATTTCTGAAGCCTCCTTGGTAGTTACCATTATGGTTGTTGCTGTAATTGTTGTTGTAGTTATTGTTGTAGCCATTGTAGCCTTGGTGTTGGTTGAACCTTCCTCTGCCTTGAGAGTATCCACCTCTTTGATAGCTTCTTCCTCTCTGATTTTTGTAGTTTCTGTAGCACTCATCTGTGGTGTGGTTAGATAGCCCACAAATATTGCATGGTGATGAATTGTAGGATCTCCCCCTACCTTGCTTACCTCCTCTGCCTCTGCCTCTTGAAGATCTACCTCTCCATGCATAGTTGGCTTGGGAGGTAGAACCTTCATCCTCTTGCTTTTTACGTTTACCTTTGTCTTTAATCTTTTTATCAGTGTATAGGGTAGAAGGAGTGTTACCATTAGATGTATCTCCAACCTTTGTGAACTTTGCTTCATGTGTGAATAGTTGGCCCATCAGAGTTGTGAGATATGGGGTATGCATGTCCATGTAGAGATCCATTGCAATGGTGAAGCTTTCCCACTTATCATCTGCCTTTAGTCCATTGGTTACTTGCCTTACTATTTGTTCCTCTTCAATCTCCTCTCCTATGCTTGCTAATTGGTCTGCCACATCCTTGACCTTGGTCACAAATTCTGAGACTGATTGCTTTGGTTGCTTCCTAAGGGTTGTGAATTCAATCCACAATTGATTCTTTCTAGCCCTTGTATTAGATGAAAAGTATGATGACAAGGTTTCCCAAGTTTCTTGGGAAGTCTTACAATTCCTGGTGTGAGGTAAAAGGAAATCAGATATAGAGTTAAGAAGATAAGACCTTGCCAATGCATCTTTTGCACACCATGTATTAAGCCTTTCTTGTTCTTCCTTGGTGGGTAGACCCCTTGCTTTGAATGAGGGCAATTCCTCATCTCCTGAGATGAATCCAAATAGACTTCTTCCTTGTAGATAGGTCTTCATCCTCAGAGACCAAGCTTGATAGTTGTTCCTGTCCAATTTATCAATGAATGAGGGAAAACCATCTCCCATGTTACCTTGTTTGCTCTGATACCACTGTTGGGAAAGATGGATGGATCCTCCAGAAGAATGAGTAGGTGCTGCTAATCCTGCTTTGCACCAGCCCTCAGTGACTCCAGATATGATTAGTAGACACCCTTAGCTTCCAAATGATACCAAGAAATGCTATATGTACTTTGGAAATGGTTTAAGTAATGACTTGATCAAAACAGATGAGTTTGTGAATCATAGAACTTCAAAAACTTCTATTTTGGTCTTGATACCTGCTCAGTTTTTCACTCAGTATGACCAGTACACTTACAATTGGTAAACTTCCTTCTAGAGGTATTCTATTAGCTTGGCAAGCTACCATTTGCAAGTGGAATCATTTAAAATGATAAACTATACTGAGAAAAATAAATTATGGACACCCCCGACTTTTTAGGAAGTAGGCAGACAAATACCAGTGAGCACTTCGACAGCGATTTCTGAAGATTGGCTGAACCAAGTTGCTTCAAACTTTGTATGCTTGTAGTAGACTTTGAGCTGAATCCAATATACTTTGAATCACTCGATTTGGTTCAGTAGGCACTGCGATATGCCTCTTTGAAGTTGACAGTCTTGAAGATAGTACACTTAGAGAAGACAGAGTTGATAGATGTAAATGTTTGTATTAATTCACATTGATGTACATTCCCATTGGCATGATAAACATTGCCTAATGGTACTCAGAGGTGTAGGCTATGGAGTAGACCTCACACACTGAATGATCAATGGTGTAAGCCTCGGGAATTGAGCTAGAATGAGCTTAGCTACCCGCGACTTTTGACTTGCATCTTTTATAGGATTGAGTTGAAAATTCAAGTTTGAATTCAAATTCAAACTCCTAGAATCTTTCACCTAAAAGGTAATGAGATATTCTCTCAATCAATCAACAACTTTTTCCACGACTCTAATCAAGTAGGTGTGTACATAAGAAATGCCAAGTCTTTTAGACTTTTACAAAGAGTAAAATGGTAAGAACTTATAAGCATAAGTTCATATGGTTCTTCCTTCAAGTGATGTCTTCATGAAGTAATCCAAGCCAAATTGTGAAGGCTTGAATTGCACCAACAAGGGTTTCACTAGGTTCATACTCCCCCTTGTATGGCAAAATGTAAGCATCTAAATTCCTTCTAAAACATGCATAGTCATATTCTTTTATGAATTCTGGAATCTCTTCCTTCTTATCATAAACTTGACTTTCTGCAATATATGCATTGCGTGAGAGTAGGATATCACCTGTATCTAGATCATAGAATCTATATCCTTTGCTTTCAATTGCATAACCAATAAAGACCACTTTAATGGCTTTTACATCAAGCTTTCCACAATCCTTCTTCTCAATGTGAACATAAACTTGGGAACCAAAAACTTTGAAGGAACTCACATTGGGCTTCTCCCCATAATAAGCTTCATAAGGTGTAGTGACCTTTAAATCTTTTGTGGAAGACCTATTCATAATGTGATTAGCTGTATGTACTGCATCAAACCAAAACTTGGGAGAAAGCATTTTGGATGATATCATACATTGCATCATCTCAATAAGTATCATATTCTTTCTCTTTGCAACACCATTCTGTTCTAGTGTGTAAGTAATAGTGATTTGATCAAAGATACCTTTGTCTTCTAAAAAAGACGTAAAGTCTTTTGACATGTACTCTCTTCCTCTATCACTTCTCAAAATCTCGATCTTTGACTTACTTTCATTTTCAACCATAGCTAACAACTTCTTGAAAGTAGGAAAAACCTTTGACTTCACTTTCAGACCATAAATCCATGAATATCTCACAAAATCACCTATGAACATAATAAAGTACCTGTAACCATGAATAGAATTTGTTCTCATTAGACCATTCACATCTAAATGTATGATAAGCAACTTCCTTGCGGCCATGATAAATCCATGTTTCTTGAAAGGTAGTTTGTGAAGCTTTCCTTCAAGACATCCTTCACATGATTCTACATCATCTTGTAATGCAAAAGTAGGGCAAACTCTCCACCATACCCTAATCCTTGATATGCTTGAGGGCTGTGTAATTGATATGATCAAATATAGCATGCCATAACTTCATGTTTTCCTTAGATGTAGTAGATCTAGCAACATTAGCATGAATTATTTTGGACAAAAAAAACATACCACTTCTGCTTTCACCTTGGAGTAGACAATGCTCCTCATCAAGTGAGAGGATCTGACATGAATCTTTCTCAAAACTACTTTATAACCATCTGATAAGAAAGTCAAGATTGTGAGCAAATTCTTCTTTATCTCTGGAACATAAAGAACATTGGAAGTTGTGAAATTTCTACCTGCTCTGAACTTAAGGTTCACTTCTCCAACACCAACAACATCTAAATCATGACCATTTGCAATGGTCCCTCTTCTACTTGAAGAGTTAGAAAGTGAGGAAAATACCTTTTTTCAACTTGTCATATGCTTAGTAGCTCTAGAGTAAAAAGTCGAAGGATAAGTTGGTATTGCATTTTATGTTGCCTGATCAAAAGCTATCTCTTCAATAGTAGCACATGCATATGAATCTACCTTTGAAGATTTAGGTTATGGATTATCTTCAACACTATTATCTGATGCTTTCTTCTTCTCATTGAAAATTCAGATTTAGGTTTTGGATTATCTTCAACACTATTACCTAATGCTTTCTTCTGCTCATTGAAAATCCTTGCTCTGTATTCTGCTATGAAATGACCTGGCTTCTTACACTAATGGCATACTCATTTCTTTGAATCAAATGTAGTCAAAGATTTTTATTTGGGTGTAGAGGAAGCATTAGGAAAAGAATTAGAAGAATTAGGATTTAAAGACTTACTTTCCTTCTTCGATTGTTGAATCTTTTGCTCCCTCTTTGCCTCCTTCTTCTTCTTTCCCTTTGATGATGATAACATGGCTTCATCATTCTCTTCCATACCCTTTTGTTGATCTTCATCTTGAAGTAATAGGAACTATGGCTCTTCAAATGAAATTTCCCTATCTCTTGTAGAGAGAGATAAAGAGGTAACAAAAACATGGTATGTAGATGGAAGTGAGTTTAGACGTATATTTACCATCTCTTCATTTGAAATGTTGACTCCAACATTGAATAATTCATCTCGTAAATCTTTAGGCTTCAAAATATTGTAATCTCGTAAATCTTTAAGCTTCAAAATATGTGTCTAAACTAATTCATCAACTTTCATCCTTGTGTTGTCTAGTTGTCTCCTTAGATGAGTTTTCCTAGCAGGGTTTCTACTCTGAAAGAGATTCTCTAACTCCAACCAAGCGTGATGAGAACTTCTACATGACTTGATCTGGGGTATAATATGCCTCTTAACTCCCATAGCAATATATGAAAGTGCTAGTGCATCCCTTGAATCCCATCTGGATTGCTCTTTTGTAGGAAGTAATCTGGTAGTAGTACGGACTCCTGATGATGAAAGAATTTCTTCTTCTTCACTTACCTCCTGTTAAGCAGAAAGTTGCCTAGAAGATGAACTAGCCTAGAAAATGAAGTAGCCTAGAAGATGAAGTAGCCTCTTCTCCGACTTGTCCTAGCCTTGGATAAGTTCCATTGAAAAAATTCAATAAGTCCTTTGTTACTAACAAATTAATCATCATAAAACTCCACATTTGATAATTAGACATGCCCTCAAGCTTGTCTTCATTCTCATGTCTATAATCACTCATTTTGTTAAGGGTGTATGTCAACAAAGCTCTGATACCAAATGTTGGTATTCTAAGGTCTGAATACCATATGTTTGAAGTGGTTTGGGCAAAGAGCACACCATTTTAGATTTCTGCAGGCATAACAAACTACCAAAATTCAGATGACCAAAGAGTGCATGCCAAAGCTTTGCATTTGAAATAGATTAAGAATCATGTACTAGAAATGCAAAATCACTCACATATTTTCCATAGTCTATGGGCTTATACAGCCCATGACATAAAATGCTAGAAGCAATAATCACACTGCCATTTGACAGATCATGAGTTGTACATCTCTCATCAACAAATTTCACAACCAAGCCAATCTTGGCTAATGCAGAGACTGGTAACAAATCTTTGTTGATCGTTGGCACAAATAAAGCATCCGAAAAAGTGAAAGAACTACCATTAGCTGTACTCAGAATGATCTTATCAATTCCCAGGATAGGATAAGAGGAGTCATTGGTGCATGTGATAGTATTCCCTGTAGGGGAAGATTTAAGTGAAGTGAAGAATCTGTGTTTATGAGGTAGTATGTTTGTTTGCCCCACTATTAAAATACCAAACATCTACGTCTATTGGAGACATACACTTCTCATAAGAAGATGGGTCAAAACTGAAAATAGTAGTAAATGCCCATTCTTCATTCTGCACAAGATTAGCAGACTTTGTTTTTGGTGTAGAGGCTTTTGCGACAACCATTCCAGCCTCTTTTTTCTTTATGACATGATCATTACCTTTAGAGTACTTACAAAAGAATTTCTATTTTTTTCCTTCTCATTTTTGTCTTCCTTCTTCGAATGTGCAGCATTTTCAAGTTTATGCTTACTAGTAAATGAGTGCCATTTACCTCTGCCCTTCTGACTAGCCAAGAAAGCTTGATCTGCAACACGCATAATGGACATGTTCTGCCTACACTAATCTTCCTGCAATAGAATAGAGACTAACTCTTCAAATGACAAGTCATTTGGATTTCCTTTCATCATCAAAAGAACACTAGAAGCAAAACTCTAATATGAATCAAGAAGACCATTCATAATAGTCTACACAATTGAGCTATCTAGTATAACTTCATCAAGACAAATCAATTGTTTCTTCAAGCCTTTGATCTTTGTTAGAAAACTCTCCATAGAATCACCTTCATTCATATGCTCGCTCTCTAATTGTTTTCAAAGGTAAGCAACATGAGCCTCATTCCTAGCCTAGTATAATGTGGTAAGCATATCCCAAGCATCCTTAGCTATTTTGCAAGAGGGAATGTGAGGAATAATGGCATGTTTGATAGACAAGGCTATCAATGCATGTGCCTGAGCATCTCTGCCATCCCAATGAATTTTCTATATAATAGGTGGAGCAGAAATCGTAGCACGAATAGGAATATGAAGATTATCAGCATCTTCAATGCCATATACATGAGCTTCAATACCTATGTTTGTAGGTTTAATAGGATATTTTTCAACACTTTCCACAATTTTCCACAAAGCTTTTTGGAACCCAAACATGGTGCATCATATAAGCCCACAATGGGTAATTGGTATGATCCAACTTATCCTCAACAACCAACATACAAAATACATCATTGCTTTTAGCCATATCCACTAACTAAAATACCATGATGAAGATTAATGACTGTATCTGGAAAAGTTGAGAAGAACTACCTTGACAAGTTCTCCTAGACTTGTAGAAAACTTTAACAATCTTATACTAGCAGATCGAAACATGTTTATATCTTTGGCACAAAAAGAAGAAAAATTCTACACAAGCGCTATGATAGTGTGCTTGGAGGCTAGAACAAGCTCAGATCAAGATCACGACACCATAGAGCGAAGATGTTTGAATCTCCTAATCACCTTGAGTATGCTCACCAAATTTTGTGCAACTTTGAGACTGTGACTAGAGGGGTGTCGAGGACGCCCTAGATGAAGCGGTGACCTGCTTTGAGAGGATCTGACATGAATCTTTCTCAAAACTACTTTATAACCATCTGATAAGAAAGTCAAGATTGTGAGCAAATTCTTCTTTATCTCTGGAACATAAAGAACATTGGAAGTTGTGAAATTTCTACCTGCTCTGAACTTAAGGTTCACTTCTCCAACACCAACAACATCTAAATCATGACCATTTGCAATGGTCCCTCTTCTACTTGAAGAGTTAGAAAGTGAGGAAAATACATTTTTTCAACTTGTCATATGCTTAGTAGCTCTAGAGTAAAAAGTCGAAGGATAAGTTAGTATTGCATTTTATGTTGCCTGATCAAAAGCTATCTCTTCAATAGTAGCACATGCATATGAATCTACCTTTGAAGATTTAGGTTATGGATTATCTTCAACACTATTACTTGATGCTTTCTTCTTCTCATTGAAAATTCAGATTTAGGTTTTGGATTATCTTCAACACTATTACCTAATGCTTTCTTCTGCTCATTGAAAATCCTTGCTCTGTATTCTGCTATTAAATGACCTGGCTTCTTACACTAATGGCATACTCATTTCTTTGAATCAGATGTAGTCAAAGATTTTTATTTGGGTGTAGAGGAAGCATTAGGAAAAGAATTAGAAGAATTAGGATTTAAAGACTTACTTTCCTTCTTTGATTGTTGAATCTTTTGCTCCCTCTTTGCCTCCTTCTTCTTCTTTCCCTTTGATGATGATAACATGGCTTCATCATTCTCTTCCATACCCTTTTGTTGATCTTCATCTTGAAGTAATAGGAACTATAGCTCTTCAAATGGAATTTCCCTATCTCGTGTAGAGAGAGATAAAGAGGTAACAAAAACATGGTATGTAGATGGAAGTGAGTTTAGATGTATATTTACCATCTCTTCATTTGAAATGTTGACTCCAACATTCAATAATTCATCTCGTAAATTTTTAGGCTTCAAAATATTGTAATCTCGTAAATCTTTAAGCTTCAAAATATGTGTCTAAACTAATTCATCAACTTTCATCCTTGTGTTGGCTAGTTGTCTCCTTAGATGAGTTTTCCTAGCAGGGTTTCTACTCTGAAAGAGATTCTCTAACTCCAACCAAGCCTGATGAGAACTTCTACATGACTTGATATGGGGTATAATATGCCTCTTAACTCCCATAGCAATATATGAAAGTGCTAGTGCATCCCTTGAATCCCATCTGGATTGCTCTTTTGTAGGAAGTAATCTGGTAGTAGTACAGACTCCTGATGATGAAAGAATTTCTTCTTCTTCACTTACCTCCTATTAAGCAGAAAGTTGCCTAGAAGATGAAGTAGCCTAGAAAATGAAGTAGCCTAGAAGATGAAGTAGCCTCTTCTCCGACTTGTCCTAGCCTTGGATAAGTTCCATTGAAAAAATTCAATAAGTCCTTTGTTACTAACAAATTCATCATCATAAAACTCCACATTGGATAATTAGACATGCCCTCAAGCTTGTCTTCATTCTCATGTCTATAATCACTCATTTTGTTAAGGGTGTATGTCAACTAGGCTCTGATACCAAATGTTGGTATTCTAAGGTCTGAATACCATATGTTTGAAGTGGTAGTGGGACAAAATAACAATAAAATCATCGGCTTATAGGATCTTCCAATAGATCAACCTTAACATACACAACTTAAGACTCAAAAATAGATGAGTGAGAGATAGAGAGAATAGATGAGATTTCATGTGTAATGGTAAGCTATGAGGCTCACCTACACACTCTATATTTGAATTTCAAATTACAATGTGCATATAGGATACAAACTGACAATATCTGTATCTAGACAGAAATAGGAACTAGATAGAAGAGATCGTGTGCCTAAGAGGTATGAAGAGTATTTGTGTGAGAATATGGAGAATAAGAAGAGTTTAGAATTGTTGTACAACAAACCCAAATTATGATCAACCTAAATCAGAAACCAGTGACCTAGCAAGTAAGAACGGAAATAGACTTGCTACTCATAGTAACTCAACAATGGATGTTGACGGTAAGCTTGCAGAATCTCCTCCAAATATCTCTTGAAGTAGACCACAACTTCTCGAGGAGTGTGAGAACTCCTCCACCAATATGGACCACCTCCTAGTTGATCATATCCTCAAGAGTGTGTGAACACTCTCTCTTAAAGAAGACCTTCTTCTTGTGTTGAGCACTTAAGCTCATTGAGTGATCCATGAGTGATACTGAACAACGAGGATGGCTACTTCTGTTATAGCTAGAGTATCTCTTGAAATGCACAAGCAAAAAGCATAACAACTATGATCGTACACTTTAAAATGCACTCACAAAAAAACCATTTCCAAATCGTTAATCCAAACAAATAAACAAATGATGTCGATTTTTAAAAAGTATTTACGTGATCTACGGTTGATGAGATGACTCGAACGCAGGCAGGTTCTTTGAGAAATGCAAAACGGACCAAGAGAATCTTGATAGAATTGTGGATCACTTCAGAATCCTTGGTTTCAAATCACTTCTTACCCCCAACAAAAGGGACTACATGGTAGCCGTATCTAGAATAAGAAACAAAAGGATTCCAGACAATTTGATGACTCTAATAGAGTCTCCCATATTCGAAAAATAAATGTTAAAAAGTATTGAGTCCCTTCCGAATGGAGAAAGCCCTCGGCTTTATGGTCGCACAGAGATTTCTCCAATTCTTTCAAGCAAGTGTTGGCTACGTGAGTGCGCCTTGTTTGGTAGGAGGCCATGTGTTTTGGCACATTACACAATTGATTTAATGAGGATGTTATCGAAACTTGTGAGCGCATCTCTCTCTCTTTTTGGATTTTTCAAAGAGATTCTCGGCCAATGGCATTCAATAAAGTAGTAGAGCAGCCCACCGCTTCCCCAAGAAAAGATTGTTTTCAACTCACTTTGCTTTGTAAAGGGAACATTTTCCCCATAGTTTCCCAAACTAAGTGGGTTCTTAAGATACGAGAAAGGAAGGTCTCCTAAATCTTCTATGCCTTTTAAACATCACGTGCACTAGAGAGAGGCCGCACAAATTTTATAGGCTTTGAGATCTGTCCAGATTCCTGGCTGGAGAATTCTTCATATTAAAACAAACTGCTCATTCTCAATAAGAGGAGGGCAAAGGTCATGGAACTTAAACTCCCACCTAATGTCCGTCCACCTTTGAGAACGCCTTCTAATAAGCACGACCTTTGATAGGGAACCAAATTGAATCGGGTTCTCTAGTTCGTGAGACCCATTTACAATCCTCGCTGCCATCGAGGTAGAAATTTTAGGGTTAGCACGCTTGTGATCTTAAATATTAACTTGGGATAAGAGGTGTCCATGTTTGCATGCTTTTGTAAACCATTTGGTTACCAATTTATCTCCTACATATGGCCACTTGGAATCGCTTGACAGCCTTGGTCCAGCAAAGACTATGGTTGATGTCGCTGAAGGGATGTGAATGGAGCTTTCACATGGTTAAGTTTGGATTGGGAGGCCACGTAAAAGGTACACGTAAAAGGGAGCCAATGTTGATAGAGGCCTTTGTGGCAGAATGCGTTTGCATCATCAACAAACATTCTGACAAGCATTTTAATCTAATGGGTTAAGGGATTTCAAAATAAAATCCAACTCCAATTTATCATAACCTTTGCTGATTTTCAAGAATAGGATATCCAAATTTGAGTCTTGCACATGGTCAAGGCCTTCTCAGACGTAAATGATGGCCTCAGGGATATACCTTCACTTCATGAAATGTTCTTGGCCATTATGGATCTAAATTTTAAGATGGTTTGCAATGCGATTAGCTATGACTTTTACAAAAGTTGCGTATTCTGCTTGTAGCATAGTGATCACTCTCTAATTTTAAATTCTCTTTTGGCAGTCTTCTTTTGAATAATCCAAAACAGTGTTCTATTGAAAAGAGTTTGAACCTGCTAAGAAGAAGAATCAACAACTACAGATAATCACCACCACACTTGAGATAACGTATAGAGTTTATTTTGATGAACAACAAGATCCAAAGTAGGTGGGCTTCGCATGCGAGAGACGAAAACATGATTTATCTGATAAGTAAGTCGACTCACTGATATCATTAGAGTAATTTTTCACCCGCCCCTGCTTTGTGGGACAATGGGGACCCCATGGGCGGTACACCCCTTGCTCTTGTACAAATTTTCTCCTTAGTTACTTCATATGCATTGAAGAGTAGGCCTAGGCGAAACTTTACGTTTTGAAAAAGAAATTACTTTAGTAATATAGCTCATGAGTGTCGTTTCCTAGGATGTCAAGGATATGCTAGGACTTGATACAGAAAGTCACTAGCATCTGCATCATCAATGAGGAAGTTTGAGTTGTATACATCATCCAACTATGAACATATGTATGAAATCTTCACATAGTCCTTCCTTATACCTTCTTAGAATCTTTTGGTAATTCATATGGGTGTTGTGATAGCTGATGAGTAGACGAGAAGTGGGATTCCTTTCTGGATCCATACGGACGATGTATTGCAGGAAACAGAGAATATACAGAGATAAGTAGCCCATTAGGGAAATAGGCGTATATACAAGCCGGGGAAAAAAACCTCCTAAAGAGGGAAAAAAGTGCCCCGACGGTCCTAGAGTGTTCACACACATCACTACCTAAATATATCAACATTTTTATTTGAAGTTTCCTAGCTTCTGTATTTGTTTAATACATCCTTTCAAGAGCTTTCCTAGAAGCCTTAGCTATTTTTGGATGTTGAATATGCCCTACCATGGCATTAGTAATGCCTCGTTAAATGAGGAACATTACTCTCCTATTCCTCTCTTCTCATTATTTTGCTTGCCTTTTTTGGACTTTGGTGGCTATAGCTTTATTGATTCAAGCTTGAGCATCATCTCCACTCACGATACTCCACAAGACTTTGCCCATGAGGTAGGGGACCATTCTAAAATTCCACATGGGATAGTTATCCTTATCCAATTTCTCTACTTGCTGACCTAACTCATCCATTAAAGACTATAAAAAACATTGAGTCTTACCTAGAGTAGTAATAGAGTCCTTTGCTCTTGTGTTTGTGAAGCTCCCTCTTGTTTTGTAGATCCTCTTTTACTTTGTTTTAGCTCGAAACTTCTTGATGAAGCTTTTTCACCAATTTCTCTCTAATACTAATTGTCAAGAATGAGTTGTAGAGTTCACAACAAGAAGCATGTAGTCAACACTTGTGGGTCCAAGACTTGAAGAAATAGCCACAACATAGATTGCTTGCTAATCTCAGTTCAAAACTTATATTGACCTATCACTTTATTCAATCCCACTAGACAAAGAGACTTTTCAAACAAGCTATAAATCACTTAATTTGGATATGTTTTGGTCAATAATTGGAACTAAAAAATATGGACTGTGTGTCCATAGACCTGTGCTAAAGACCTAAACTTCACTCTCGAACTCGTAACTCATAGAATATAAATTCTTTGAAGAATATATTTGAGACAGAAAAAGTATACGTAAAAAGCTTGCCAAGAAGCACAAAATTATGTTATTCGGATAAGGTATCGTTGGGAAATTCAAATGGCCTAAGTAGATTACTTGTCCATACAAGTATATTGACTGGAGATCACTCTCGGACCAATGAATCACATAATATAAACTTTTTGAAGTTGATATTTCGCTCATGAAATAGTAGAGGATAAGATCTCCAACAAGCTTAAAATCACATAATTTGGATACGTTTTGCTTAGGAAACGCAACTATCCAAAATAGACTACTTGTCCACATAGGTATGCTAAGGAAGTGGACTTCAATTTGGGATTGACAACTCATAGAATATAGAAGCTTTGATGAAGATATTTAAGATAGAAAAGGGAGTGATATAAGCTTTCGAATGAGTTTTTAAACACAACAAAGGGTTACATATAGATTGACATATGAGCATCTCAACATGAATGTATACAAAGTGATGTGAAACTTGAAAGAGTCTATGAGAAAACAAAATCATAAAATTTCTTCTAAGATCAGACTTGACCATTGAGGGCTTTTGCCTCTTTCTCTCCTTGTGGTGACTATACTCCCCAACCACTTTTATAGATAATGAGCATGGGAAGAAGCTTGTACCTTCTTCTTATCTCACCACTATCATTTGATTGCCCACTACATGCCACTCACTACAAGGTAGATATTGTATCTTTCATTCATAATGAATTTTCACTAGATTTTTCTTAGCCTTCGACTTTTTTTTTCTCTACCTTCATATTTGGTATATTTATCCAAGCATAGCTCATCTTAAAATGAGCTTGCACATTTATCTTCAACAAAGGATAAGCCTGATAGTGAGATCTCAATCAAAGGATCTAGTATGCTTGAGTGAATTCAAGAACTGCTCAAGAAGAAGGCCCTTTTTAAGGGAAAAAAATAAAGTGAAGTGGATAAGATATTCTAGCATGACCCATCTTCATGTATATATAGAAAAGAGGAGGGAAACGAGAAAACAAGGGACTAGGTCCCCTCATGTAGAGGCGAAAACCTTTAGCTATGATTAAAAATTCCTTCAATGTGTGTGGGATCTCTGATACCAAATGTTGGTATTCTAAGGTCTGAATACCATATGTTTGAGGTGGTAGTGGGACAAAATAACAATAAAATCATCGGCTTATAGGATCTTCCAATAGATCAACCTTAACATACACAACTTAAGACTCAAAAATAGATGAGTGAGAGATAGAGAGAATAGATGAGATTTCATGTGTAATGGTAAGCTATGAGGCTCACCTACACACTCTATATTTGAATTTCAAATTACAATGTGCATATAGGATACAAACTGACAATATCTGTATCTAGACAGAAATAGGAACTAGACAGAAGAGATCGTGTGCCTAAGAGGTATGAAGAGTATTTGTGTGAGAATATGGAGAATAAGAAGAGTTTAGAATTGTTGTACAACAAACCCAAATTATGATCAACCTAAATCAGAAACCAGTGACCTAGCAAGTAAGAACGGAAATAGACTTGCTACTCATAGTAACTCAACAATGGATGTTGACGGTAAGCTTGCAGAATCTCCTCCAAATATCTCTTGAAGTAGACCACAACTTCTCGAGGAGTGTGAGAACTCCTCCACCAATATGGACCACCTCCTAGTTGATCATATCCTCAAGAGTGTGTGAACACTCTCTCTTAAAGAAGACCTTCTTCTTGTGTTGAGCACTTAAGCTCATTGAGTGATCCATGAGTGATACTGAACAACGAGGATGGCTACTTCTGTTATAGCTAGAGTATCTCTTGAAATGCACAAGCAAAAAGCATAACAACTATGATCGTACACTTTAAAATGCACTCACAAAAAAAACCATTTCCAAATCGTTAATCCAAACAAATAAACAAATGATGTCGATTTTTAAAAAGTATTTACGTGATCTACGGTTGATGAGATGACTCGAACGCAGGCAGGTTCTTTGAGAAATGCAAAACGGACCAAGAGAATCTTGATAGAATTGTGGATCACTTCAGAATCCTTGGTTTCAAATCACTTCTTACCCCCAACAAAAGGGACTACATGGTAGCCGTATCTAGAATAAGAAACAAAAGGATTCCAGACAATTTGATGACTCTAATAGAGTCTCCCATATTCGAAAAATAAATGTTAAAAAGTATTGAGTCCCTTCCGAATGGAGAAAGCCCTCGGCTTTATGGTCGCACAGAGATTTCTCCAATTCTTTCAAGCAAGTGTTGGCTACGTGAGTGCGCCTTGTTTGGTAGGAGGCCATGTGTTTTGGCACATTACACAATTGATTTAATGAGGATGTTATCGAAACTTGTGAGCGCATCTCTCTCTCTTTTTGGATTTTTCAAAGAGATTCTCGGCCAATGGCATTCAATAAAGTAGTAGAGCAGCCCACCGCTTCCCCAAGAAAAGATTGTTTTCAACTCACTTTGCTTTGTAAAGGGAACATTTTCCCCATAGTTTCCCAAACTAAGTAGGTTCTTAAGATACGAGAAAGGAAGGTCTCCTAAATCGTCTATGCCTTTTAAACATCACGTGCACTAGAGAGAGGCCGCACAAATTTTATAGGCTTTGAGATCTGTCCAGATTCCTGGCTGGAGAATTCTTCATATTAAAACAAACTGCTCATTCTCAATAAGAGGAGGGCAAAGGTCATGGAACTTAAACTCCCACCTAATGTCCGTCCACCTTTGAGAACGCCTTCTAATAAGCACGACCTTTGATAGGGAACCAAATTGAATCGGGTTCTCTAGTTCGTGAGACCCATTTACAATCCTCGCTGCCATCGAGGTAGAAATTTTAGGGTTAGCACGCTTGTGATCTTAAATATTAACTTGGGATAAGAGGTGTCCATGTTTGCATGCTTTTGTAAACCATTTGGTTACCAATTTATCTCCTACATATGGCCACTTGGAATCGCTTGACAGCCTTGGTCCAGCAAAGACTATGGTTGATGTCGCTGAAGGGATGTGAATGGAGCTTTCACATGGTTAAGTTTGGATTGGGAGGCCACGTAAAAGGTACACGTAAAAGGGAGCCAATGTTGATAGAGGCCTTTGTGGCAGAATGCGTTTGCATCATCAACAAACATTCTGACAAGCATTTTAATCTAATGGGTTAAGGGATTTCAAAATAAAATCCAACTCCAATTTATCATAACCTTTGCTGATTTTCAAGAATAGGATATCCAAATTTGAGTCTTGCACATGGTCAAGGCCTTCTCAGACGTAAATGATGGCCTCAGGGATATACCTTCACTTCATGAAATGTTCTTGGCCATTATGGATCTAAATTTTAAGATGGTTTGCAATGCGATTAGCTATGACTTTTACAAAAGTTGCGTATTCTGCTTGTAGCATAGTGATCACTCTCTAATTTTAAATTCTCTTTTGGCAGTCTTCTTTTGAATAATCCAAAACAGTGTTCTATTGAAAAGAGTTTGAACCTGCTAAGAAGAAGAGTCAACAACTACAGATAATCACCACCACACTTGAGATAACGTATAGAGTTTATTTTGATGAGCAACAAGATCCAAAGTAGGTGGGCTTCGCATGGGAGAGACGAAAAGATGATTTATCTGATAAGGAAGTCGACTCACTGATATCATTAGAGTAGAGGAGAACTGGGATTCCTTTTTGGATCCATTCGGAGGAAGTATTGCAGGAAACGTAATAATGAAAGCCATCCTTCTATTCTTGTTGTAGAATCGTGAGCATGTAAAGAAGCTTCAATGCTAGTAGTATCAATGCACAGTAGTGTTCATGTCATCTACGAATAGCCTTATGATCATCTAACCATGGTTGAGAGGTAATGAGAGACCTTTAATATGGCCCATTTCCATGTGATGTTGCACAAGAGTGGAAATAGCAAAAAGTAGAGGGGCCAATGGGAACCCTTGCCTAATGCACCATTTTAATATGATAGCCTTCAATATCTGATCATTGATATTTATTTGCATTGATGCGTTCCCCCAGCACAGTAGGGATCATCTTAGTGAATTTATGACTACATCCGAGGTCTTTAAGAGATTGGAGAACAAAGTCCCATTCCAATGTATCATAGTCTTTATCAAAGATAATTTTAAGGAATACCACCTCTTGCTGGGACTCTTTAGTAAAATTGACACCTTCCCAAATATCAATAATAGCTTCCAAAATTGATCTAGCCTTGATGAATCCTTTTTTGTCCTCATTAAGCCACCTCTTCAAGTGGTAGAAGATTTTGTTGGCAATTACCTTTGCAAGCATCTTGTACCCCGTTTCAAACATCATGATCGAGAGCCAGTTTTCAATCCTCTTCATCATGATCGAGAGCCATCCTTCTATACTTGTTGTAGAATCGTGAACATGTAAAGAAGCTTCTCGTTAAATGTATAGATGTTGATTTCTTTAAATGCATTGTGAGAAATGAGACGTCGCCATCATCATATAATATCTGGGGTATCCCGCAACATAGGAACCTCCCAATATCACATGGGCGAGTCCCAATATAGATTATGGGTATAACATCTCTTCGACTGGGAGCCACTTTTCTTGTTTTTTAAAGAGTTGAGGATTTGGATTTCCTTATTCAATCTAATTTTTGCGAGTAAAGAAAAGTAGAGAACCCTCTTCGCACGTGCTATCCTTGAATATTGAGAGGACTTGATTACGGAGACATCATGCATCAATTTTTCTAGATGTTTCCTTTTTTTTTAATTTTTTAAGGTAGTTCGGTCTTCCTTATATTAATCAATTGAAAAAACAACTTTACAAGTGGGAGGTTCTTATATTAATGAATTGAAAAAACAACTTTACAAGTGGGGGGGGGACATGCTGTACATTAAACCCTCCTTATCTCATAAAATAGAACCTCCATTAGCTATCCATTACCTCGAATGCAAAACAACATTGAAGACTAGGACTAAGCATAGCGGAAGCATTCTAAGAAATCTTCTTTTAACTCGTCATAAGATGAGAAATGGTATGGGGGTATCAAATGATCCACTTCACTACATCTGCCACCAGAGTCGCTTGGAACACCAGATATTTATGGTCACCACACTCTAGATCTCTCTGATTGTAGACATATTGGTTTTGGAATGTGAGAACATGCACATTCCGATCTTCATCTATCCTGTCATAAAAGTGTGTACTGCAATTGAATCGTAGGAAGTGGATTTTGGTGTGCCATCATATCGTCAAATTCTTCCAAGAAACTTAGTCGGGTGAAAGGGACTAGGGCTAAGGCCAATTTTGGTGGGTATTCGCAGCCGCTGCATGGACCTAATTTTGTAGGGTATTCTTCTTTTTGCTACTAGTATTGCTGGTCGGTTCCATTAGATTCCCCTCGCCACGAAGCCTTGGCTAACTTTCCATTCTTGCACTCCGAAATCCAATCTTGCAAGAGTTTCGGAGACAACACAACATTCTCCACCCAGTACAGCAACTCCTCCGGAATATTAGTTGCTTCAACAATTGAAATATCCTCAAGGTGTATTGTTTCGAATGTCTTCTTAATAAATTTGTCTAAATAGTTATAAGGATGAATCCGTTTGAGTGATTCCTTCCCACTCCATAATGGAATCATTCTATACGGTGATATGTTTCATCAACGATCCCATCCCATCATGGTTGCCAAATGTTTATACGGTATTGTACCTCTATAAATCATAGAACCATTTATCCAAAGGTATTGGTATGGGAACATGGATTTACGAATGCAAGTTACAGTCATAAAATTGATTTTCCATTCCTTATTAGACTACACCACATAGACATCAGAAATAATAACATTGCATGTTACTCAGATACTTGACTCACACAAAGGTACTTGGCGATAGAAAGTACTCCTTTGATTAGTAAGATTGTGTATACATCATTCTAGATTAACAACACGATTGCACATTAATAGTACAAAGCATCATCTCATACACTTTCCGGAATACATCGCTCCATATCCACTTCTTTGGAACTCTGCTCCTCACCGTAACATAATGTATCATAATGAAATACTTTGTTCTTCTTTGTAACCTTCATAACGTTCCATACTTTGGGATTTACAATAAACATTCGAAATTACAGACTCAGAAAACTATTGAGATCTCCATATCTAGAAATCCTTTTTCCCCATTACAAAGAAAGTTTACAAGAAATTGTGGTCATCCACTCCAGCTGCTAACAGCCCCCCTGCCCAATCCTTTTGGATGATGCAGGTAGACCATTCAATTATGGGAACCCCCCTTTTGTTGTGGTCCTTCCTCAAAAGAAAGTTTCTACAGATTCTTTCCTGTTTGCTAAGCTCTTGAACCTTTAGTCTCTAGTAAGAGAGAAAGTATATGGTCAAGGAGATGAGGAAGGTGTTAATTTCCATGGTGTGCCCCACGAGGTTGATTTGCATTTCCTTTTAGTAGGCTAGTTTGTTCTCCATTTTGGAAAGGAACCAATACCATCGTTGCTCCATCGATACACAAAAGCCCATCAAAATATTGAGTAGGTGGAAGACAAGACCCCTAGGGTACTTTGGCAACCATGGTCAGCTAGTATTTGGCATGCGAGTCTAATGATAGCACTAAAAGTAGTTTTTGAGTTGGTTATTTTGGAACCAAATGCCTCATAGAAGGTATCAAGGTAGCCCAAAAAGGTTTCAATGCTAGTAATATCAATTCACAGTAGTGTTCATGTCATCTATGAATAGCCTCATGATCATCTAACCATGGTTGAGAGGTAATGAGAGACCTTTAATATGGCCCATTTCCATGTGATGTTGCACAAGAGTGGAAATAGCAAAAAGTAGAGGGGCCAATGGGAACCCTTGCCTAATGCACCGTTTTAATATGATAGCCTTCAATAACTGATCATTGATATTTATTTGCATTGATGCGTTCCCCCAGCACAGTAGCCTTTAAGAGATTGGAGAACAAAGTCCCATCCAATGTGTCATAGGCTTTATCAAAGTCAATTTTAAGAAATACCACATCTTGCTGGGACTCTTTAGTAAAATTGACACCTTCCCAAATATCAATAATAGCTTCCAAAATTGATCTACCCTTGATGAGTCCTTTTTTGTCCTCATTAAGCCACCTCTTCAAGTGGTAGAAGATTCTGTTGGCAATTACCTTTGCAAGCATCTTGTATCCAGTTTCAAACATCATGATGGAGACCGAGTTTTCAATCCTCTTCTTGTTACCTCTTTTATGGATAAGCTTGATGACATCATTGTTTAGACATCCGAGAAGTGCACTGCAATTTAGTGCCTCTTGCCAAACCAAGCACAGTGGAGTGGCCACCACATGTTTGAAGGATGTGTAAAACTCATTTGTGAGGCTGTCAAAACGTGGTCTTTTTCCGTCAAGGAGATTCTCAATAACTTCCAGAATCTCATTATATGAAATGGGCACATCAATGAGCGACTTCAAAATATGTGGTATTCTCATGGGAGAGACTCTCGAGATTGTCAGCATGCAATCCCGCCTATGGGGAGAGAGGGGCATAGAAACCTTGGAGTTGAGTAAAGTGGTCGACAATAATGGCTTTGTTTTCTTCTCTGTTTTGCATTCAACCCCATTTCTACCTATCAAGAAAAGATAAGAGTCTCTTGTTTGCTTCCTCATGAGGATGCCACACATATCTTTGGTTGGTTTGTCAGCCTTACATGCCCAATCTTTAAAAAATACATATAGGTTTTTCCTTTGAATTTCTTCCTTGTATCACGGCTTCCCTCTTATTTTTCGTAGTCTCGTCTTGTATTGCTAGTTCCCTTTGTTCACTTCCTCCTCAAGATGATAGAGCCTCCGATAGAGCTTCTCTCTCTGCCTTGGACAAACATTGTGAGGCATCTTATGAATACTGGCAAGGATTTCCCAAGTCGTTGCAATTAAATCCCTCCAACATTTGTCTGGTGAGTTTCCTTTGGTGAACAATGAGTTCCAAACCAAGGTGATTTCATGATAGATAGAGGAAAGGGAGAAAGACATCTACCAAGCATGAAGCCAAAGTGCTTTCCACAGTATGGAAATAGTTTTAAAAGTGATAATAATAGGGTAATGGTCCGATATGGTGAGGTTAGTATGTTGGGAGATGGTGGGTTGGTCCCACTAACAGATGATGTTATGTGCAATCGGAATTCTTTCGAGTCTTGCTTTCCTCAAGTTGTCCCCTAATTAGAGGTTTGACCACGAGATGCCATTTGTATCTTTAATCTCCACTAACTCCTAGTGGAGCTTCATTTTATCGTAGGTATCTTTCTCCTAACCGTCAACAGTATGCCCCTATTGTCCCACCAACTAGAAGGGTTTTCCACAATGTTTAAGTCTCTACCTATCATCACCTTGAGGGAAAGCAAGTCGAAAGAGGCCCAGCTCTCAATCCTCTCTGACTCCGTATTTTGGGCATACAAGGAGATGAGAATGGACTAAAAGTGCCCCAAAAAAAGGAGGACACAATCTATTGATGAGTCACATAATCTTGGGAGTTCACAAGTCTACTTAACCAAAAGGTATTTATTCCAATAGGTGAGCCATCTGTAACTCTAGGGTGTAAAGTAAAAATCGAGATGTTGGTCAAAGATATGCATTTGAGTCATTTCTAAAGATCCTCTCCATCGCTTTTGACCTCTTGAATAGAGATGAAATCTGGGTTCAGGTTGTTATCTCAAAACTACTAGCCAATAATAGCCCCTCTTGAGAGGTCACTCAAGCCCCTCATGTTAAATGATATGATAATCATTATCAGTGGTTACCCTCTTTGAAGAGAGGGACGGTTTCTTGTTTCTTCTTGTTTTCATCTTATTTCCGCAACTACAAGGGGTCCTGATCATGTATCTTACCCATAAGGAGGATCTTCCATTGCAGTTCCAATGGTTGTTTCCCTTATGAGCGACCAGACATAGATGCATGGACTCTAAGGGGGCCCTTGGGCCAAATATTTGAACAATAAGGCATGTTTTCAGTAGTTCTTCTTGTTATTTCAAGATAAATTCATTGCTTAAAGAAGCCACTAGGGAAATGCCACCGATAGGATCCTTGACAACCTCACATGAACTCAATGTTGATGGTGGTCGCACATTGCTGACCACTCCCACCATGGGAACTGAGAGCGGATGAACAAATAGGGCCGACGGAGACCAAAACTCACTTGGGAACACCTCCCTCCAGCCCACACACACGTCACACCCATATTTTTTTCACCAAGGGATCCCCAAAAGCCATGCAATGGTGCCTTAGTTTCATCTTGATGGGGTACCAAAGGGCTACGTAGGGTCGAGTGTCCGGTCAGCAGGAGAGCTTTGATCAATTCAATTCAGAACAAAGATTGCAAAAAGTGAATTAAAAACTAGAGAGTGATCTCCGTGCTACAAACGGAATACACCACTTTTGTACAGTCATAGCTAATCGTATTTTTAACCATCTTAAATTTTGGTTCCATAGTGACCACAAACATTTCAAGAAGTGAAGGTATATCCTTGTGGCCATCATGTATGTCTCGGAAGGCGTTGACCATGTGCAAGACGCAAATTTGGAAATCCTATTCAGCAAAGCTTATGATAGGGTGGAGTCGGATTTTATTTTGCAATCCCTTAAAGACCTCGATTGTGGTGCCTAATTTACAAAGATGACCTCGAATCTGTGGGGAATTGCTACGATACGTATAAATATTAATGATCAAATGTTTCAATCCGCTAGATTAAAATGCTTGATTAAAAAACGATACCCCCAAGATCTTGTGGGTTTTTTGAATTTGTCCACTGGTCTAAGCCTCTTGGTCATCCACTATGCCCAAATCAACTTGTTGAGGGTTATCATTTGTTGGCGGATTCTTGTGCAGGAAGGGACTTGAGTGTTTGTAGGAGAAGGAGGAAGGGTAAGAAGAAAAATACACACAGCAAGTTTCTATAGATTGATTATAAAGAGAGAAGTACAATAATCATGTACAACACAATCCAACTACTCTTTGTGCAAAATCGCAAAGAGTGCACAATCAACAAAGTTACAAAATACCCAAGGTTCTTTCTGCCACCGACCTTCTTTGCACTAGATGTCCACCTTCTCTAAGAGCTTCCACTTGTGCACACCTTGCACAAAAGCTTCAATGGGACCTTGTGACCTTTAATTGCATTGCTTAACACCCCTTTGCACACACCTAAGTCATACTTCTTGCACACTTGCACTTGCTTCTCTAGGTTGCACACTCAGAGTATGTCTCTTGCTCTTCACTCTCCTACTGTAGACTATGGTCACCTTGCTTAGTCTAACCAAGAATAATACATGACTTGAGTTGAGTGTTGGTTCACATACACTCCTAACTCATAGACTATCTTGGTGCTCACTTTGATGCCCCAAGTTTGTCTCCAAATGTGGATAGCCAACGAATCGGTGTTTTGTCCTATAGTGACTTTCGGACAATAACAAAATTTTAAATAGGGGAGCCATAATTTCACTTTTTTGAATGCTTCCTCTTCATTTTGCCTTTCAGTTCCTCAAATGTGTACCTAAGGGAGGGTTCATCTGAACTTTCCAAACACTTTAAACATTAGAGAAATTATAGAAAGCCACTCTGCAACCTACATCCAACTTTTTGCAAAATATAACCTTTGTGAACAATCCATTTTGCACTACTTGTGCACCTTGACACCCGAACTTTGAATGGTTTGAGTTTTCCCATGTTGACTTTGACCTTGAACATGTTGATTTTGATCGCTTTGACTCTGAACCTTCGACTTTGATTGTGGTTACTTTGACCAATATTACTTTTATGGGCTCAGCAGTTGCCCACCACCTAATGGGCTCTCCCTCCCTAAGAGCTAATAGCCAAAACTCTGAGACGATATGTCACCATGATACCTTTGCTAGAAAATCTTCAAGACGAACCTTGAGCAGCTACCAAGTCCACCAAGAGCAGTAAAGAACAAGCACTAGAGAATAACCAAAAGTGGAAATTGTGCATTGAAAAACAAGTGATGGAGAATGGAGGTAGGAGGAAAAAGGTAGGCATGGCTGAGGTGAATAGGGTGAGAAGGGCTAAGGTATGGGGCCGGTTAGAAGGATAAAGAGAGAGGTAGGGAGTAGGATAATGGGCTCTAGAGAGGGCCAACATGATAAAACAATAAGGCTACAAAAAGTGCATATGGGAAAAAGTGAGACATATGGTAAAATATGGGGAATATAGACTATATGGACCATGTGCACAATGAGAAACACATGATAAATGTGCTCAGAAAATTTGGGTTTTGACCAAAAGTCTGAGAAAAGCTGGGAATTTGGAGAATCTAAGTTAGAAAATTAGTCGAGAGGTGCCAAAAGACATGAGAAGGACCCTAAGTTTGAGAAAAATGGTCATCTGAGGTGTAGTCGAAAGCCAAAGCATTGAACCAAGAAAAATATAAAATATACGTATAATTTATTTCAATATTTCCTTTTCTTCCTGTGGAGACATCCGTGGGGGTGGGCAAACCTTAAATAAAAATGAGAAAAAAAAATACAAAATAAAAGTAAAAATAAAAAATAAAATAAAATAAGGGGGGAGGAGGGGAAAGTGGGAGAGTGTGGGGGTTTTTTTTGAAATAAAAAAAAAATTAGCTGCCTGGTTTTTCTTGAAAAATACCAACAAAACAAAAAAAATACAATTAAAATCCAAAAAAAATTCAAAACAAATCTAGAAAAACTAGGAAAAAATCTCAAAAAATTCCCTAATTTTCTAGAACACTTATCCACTCAAAACCATAGAGAGCTTTCTTTTTTCCTCCATTTTATCAAGAAAAATGGCATTGAAAAATATAAACAATTCCCAAAAAAATTCAAAAAATGCCTAACAAAATTCCCAAAAAAAGCCTAAAAATTTGTTCATGCAAAGGGCTATGAAATGGCTTCTCATATGCATAAAAACGCAGAGAGAAATAATGAAAATGGATATAAACTAGTAAAACATAAGCAAAAAATGATACGAGAAGGCTATGTATAACATGGATCGATTTTGCAAGTTCTAAAGGATCCAAAAATCTTCACTTGTTTTGATGATAGGCCTTGAGCCATGAACTAATGACTAAGAGAAACTCTTTGCCCTCCATAATCTCCAATTGTATTACACTTCATTTGATTTGTCTTCTTTTTGGGCATACTAACCATCTAATAGGGCCACCCTAAATCCTTCATTAGAATACTATCTCCTCGATACTACATCTTTTGTATCTTTGTTTTAGCCACTATTTGACTTATTCTACAAGATTTCATTTTTGCCATTCCAACTTCTTCAACCAATGGAATCCTCTCATTCCAAAGACTTGCTGGTACTCCTTTCGCATCCTTGTAAAGCCCTACGCTTACTGCCATACAAAATGACATAATAGATGATACACATACCAATATCCATAAAAACGTGGCCATTGATATAGGATTTGAAGTAGCTTCATCACTGCTACACTTAAGGGTTTTTCTTTTCTTCTCTCTTCTATGGCCTTTGGCTGAGACTATTTCACTCAAATCAGTAACCTGAATGATGTCCTCTTTTTCTTCATAGACTTCCTCTCTACTTGAGTTTGGAGAAATTCCATAGCAGGAAGAGGGTCTTCTCATGGATCCAAGCCAACATGTTTCCTTCTTCATATAAGTTTGCTTCTTCATATAGATCTGCTTTTATCCAACAATTCTTCTTCCATACAAATTTCAAGTGTCTACATCATATCAGTTGTCTTGAACTTCTTCTAAAAATATATGTTCTAACTCTTTTCCCTCTTGCTTTACCCACATTGTGTCCTTACCCCAGTCATGTAACACATTGGCATGCCTTAACCAAGGTCTCCAATTCAACAAGGCGAAACTTCCTTCTACCTATGGCAAGCTTAAGAGAACAAAATCCAGGTTAAAGATGGTACCTTGGATCTCGACTAGAACTCCAGCGACCACTCCCATAGGTCTTACTATTCTTTGGTCTACCAGTGCTACAATGAAGTTGGCAAGTCTTGAAGGTTGTATTCCGATCTTTTTCATGGTATGTTCAGGTATCAAGTTAATGCCAGAACCGGCATCCATAATAACTCCTTGGAACTCTTGTCTTCTAATAGTGATTGTTAGCCGAGGGTTGTTATAATCCTTGAGAGGGGCTTCCCCTATCATTCTATCTTTCTGCATAACTGCAATCTTTGCCATTAAACATGTTGTGGAGGCATCACCAGTTATTTGTAAGAGTTCTGACCTGAATTTCCCATCCATCTTTCTTAAATAAAACATATTGACCTCCTTTTTCCTGGACTTGAGTAGTGTTGAAGCTTTCAATTATTCCTTGAGAGCATGGGCACTATTTGATTTATCAAACTCCCTATGAGCCTTGTTGAATGCATGTCCAATGGCATTACTAGTACCTATGAGATGTTCTTTTTGCCTTATATCTGCACATGTGGTGGCTCTGTCTTCAATTATCTCTTTGTCTTTGTTCACTTCATTAACCCTTGACTCTTGACCTATGTCTAATTGGGTCATCCCCTTGCTTCTTGTCTGCATTGCAAAAGATTCAGTTTCTTCTACTGCACCACTCTCGTAGATGGTAATGGAACGTTGACTTATTCTACAACTTCGTCTTTGCACACAAAGATCATTTGAATGTGGGGCCCAGATGAAGATGCTTAGTTCTTAGGGCAGCAATGGGTATAATGGTCCCTAGCCTCTGGGCAATTTTTGCAAGGAGGGGCATTTTTTGGTAGAGTGCACCTAGTTTGGTAATGCCCCATTCTCCACATCTGAAACAAATAATTGGCCTCCTTGGCCTATTTAAAAAGCTATCCGTATGTCTAGGGTTGTAATTATTACCTTGATTGGGTGCTGCTGGCATTACATTGGTTGGTGGTAGGGCTCCTCCTTGTATCCAATATGTTGTTGTAGGCATACTTCTTGATTGACATTGACGGGCTCCGTGACCAGCTTTCCTGCATAGTTGGCAAGTTACACTTAAAAGTGGACACTCACTGACCACATGACCCTACTTGCTACACATGGTACACCATAGTCCAGTTTGGATGCCACCTCTCGTGAGTTCCTGTAACTCTTGTCGAAGTTGAGCCAGCTCTTCTACTTGGGCTTCCTCTTCATTTTGTAGCTTTAATGCTTCAATATCTTGCCCTTGAACATATTGACTTTGACCATTTGACTTTGACTATGTTGACTTTGATCAATATTACTTCTATGGGCTCAACCTCCTTTTATCGAATTGTCAAGATCAAATGCTTGTCCAAATGTTTGTTGATGATACAAATGCAATCTATCATAAGAACTCTGTCAACATTGGCTCCCTCTTTTATTTTGTGTATACCTTTTACGTGGCCTCTCAATCCAAAGTTAACCATGTGAAAACTCCATTCACATCCTTTCTGGGACATCAACCATAGTTTTTGCTGGACCAAGCTTGTCAAGCAATTTCGAGTGGTCAGATGTAGGAGATAAATTGTAGAGAAATGGTGGATGAAAGCATGTAGACATGAAAACCTCATAGCCGAAGTTAATATTTAGGATCACAAGCGTTCTAACATTGATAGTTCTACCTCGATGGCAACAAGGATTGTAAATGGGCCTCATGCAATAGAGAACCCGATTCAATTTGGTTCCCTATGGAAGGCCTGAGAGTTGTCGACATTCAAATTCTTCCAAGAGCAAAGAAACTGTGGAAAATGGACTTTACATGTGGAAGAATCTTTGGAATAAATAAAGAAAAAATTCTTTAAGGTCCGAAGAAACTAACTGCATTTGGACTACGATGATTGGTGTTTGTTAAGAGCCACAATTTGTGCTCAGGATTATTCTAAGTCTATCCTTTTCCAAGGTAATGACCCGCCTCATATACAAGATATCAAATGGCACAACAACTATAGATTGGAAACGTTTCCTTACTTCCTGAGGAATGTAGATCTTTACGTTGTGATTAATACAAGTAGTGTCAAAGTTGGATAGAGATTAGATGGGAGTTTAAGTTCCATGACCTTTGTCCTCCCCTTATTGAGAATTATAAGTTTGTTTAATGTGGCCACTTCTCCAGCAAGGAATTTGGACTAATGTCAAAGCCTATAAAATTTGTGCGGCCTCTTTGATGTTTAAAATGTTTACAAGATATAGGAGACCTTCATTTCTCGTGTCTTAAAAACCACTTGGTTTGGTGGGGAAAATGTTCTCTTTACCAAGAAAAGTGATTTGAAAACAAGCTTTTCTTGGGGAAGCGGTGGGCTGCTCTACTACTTTATGTAATGTCATTGGGTGAGAAGCTCTTTGGAAAATCCAGAAAGAGAGATGCACTCACAAGTTTGGGAATAATCCAAAAGAGTGTTCTATTGAAAAGAGTCTGAACGTTCTAGGAAGAAGAATCAACAAATATGAGAAATCACCGCGCTTGAGATATCATATCGAGTTAATTTTGAAGAACAACAATGTCGAGAGTAGGTGGGCTCACCATGCCAGAGACGAAAAGATGATCTATCTGATAAGTAACTAAACTCATTGATATCATTAGAGTAATGTTTCACCTGACTAGGATAGATTAAAAGACAGTGATTGCTCCTGCTTTGTCGGACAAGGGGGATCCCATGGACGCTACATCACTTGCTCTTGTACAGTTTTCTCGTTAATTACTTCATGCATTGAAGAGTAGGTCTAGGCCATACTTTAACGTTCGACGAAAATACATTACTTTAATAATAAAGATCATGAGTGTCGTTTCATAGGATTTAAAGGATATGGTAGGACTTGATCATAAAGATCATAAGTGTCATTTCCTCGGATTTGAAGGATATGCTAGGACTTGATCCAGAAAGTTACTAGCATAGCATCTGCATCATCAATGACAAACTTTGAGTTGTATACATCATCCAACTATGAACTAATGTATGAAATCTTCACATAGTCTTTTAATTCACCTTTGTAGAATCTTTTGGTTACTCGTTTGGGTGTTGTGATAGCTGATGAGTAGAGGAGAACTCGGATTCCTTTTTGGATCCATTCAGAGGAAGTATTGCAGGAAACGTAATAGTGAAAGCCTTCCATTCTTGTTGTAGAATCGTGAACATGTAAAGAAGGTTCTCGTTAAATGTATAGATGCTGATTTATTTAAATGCATTGTGAGAAATCAGACGTGACCATCATGAATATAATATATAGGGTATCGCGCTACATAGGAACCTCCCTGTCTTGCATCAAATATGACATGGGCGAGTCCCAATATGCACTATGGGTATCAGAATCCAGGCAAAGTATAATATCTCTTCGACTGGGAGCCACTTCCCTTGTTTTTTAACGAGTTGACGATTTGGATTTTCTTATTCAATATAATTTTTGTGAGTAAAGAATAGTAGAGAACGCTCTTTGCACTTGCTATTCTTGAATATTGAGAGGACTCTCTTTCGAAAACAGCATGCATCGATTGTTCTAGAGATTTCTTTTTTTTTCTTCTTTTTGTTTTTTCTTAAACTAGTTCGGTCTAGGCCTAATGTTCCTTCCATTAATGAATTGAAAGAATAAATTACAAGTGAGGGGCCATGCTGTCCATTAGACCCTCCTTCTCCCATAAAATAGACCCTCCATTAGCTATCCATTAGCTCGCATACAAAACAACATTGACGACTAGGACTAAGCATAGTCGTCTATTCACGGTCATATTTCCAGTTTTCGCCATTGTGGACCTTCAAATAACGTCATAATTTTTTAAAAGACGTTCATAAATTAAAGGTATTGTTATTAGATGGCAAGACCATTCTAATAAGACAAAAGGAAAAACTGTTATAGAAAATTAGAGAGAAGGTCAATAACCATATTGTCCCTCTCATTGGGGGCCCATTTGCTTTAGTTCTTGCTGTTGCCTAAAACGAACAGCATTTATTGATTGGCCACTCCTTCGGAGGGTTGTCAAAGTTGACCATGTATCTTTCTTTGGAGACCTTCCTAAGAGCTTATCCCCTAGATGCATTTCACAAGAAAACAAAGTAACCGAATGCTTCTCGAAGAAAGGCTGATCTCGAGTTTATTTGACTCTGTAAAGCAATAATTCTCCCCATGGCCTCTTAAACCTAAGAACTCCTTGGGCGTGAGGAAATCAGGTGACTCAAGTCTTCTCTATCATTTGCTTTAGCATTAGTCCCAATTCTCCGGTGCAAAATTCGCTACAAAAGAAGACTTTTTTTTTTTTTTCAATGAGGTGGAGAACAACGAAGTCACTAGTTCATAATAGAGACAAAGTGAGTAAGTGAGGAAATTATAATAGAGACTTAAGTTGTCACGTCGTTGCGTAAGTTGCAACAGCGCTTTTATGTCAATACTTGGAATCATATGTAATAATTCTTCATGTAATCACTAAGAAATCACTAACTCTTGGCTTGAGGCCTTCGCAGTCTGCACCTCTCCAACAAAGTGTTGGAGAAACGCAGTGGAAAAGTTTCCCAAGAAATCACTAACGCTTGGCTTGAGGATTTCGTAGTCTGCACCTCTCTAGCAAAGTGTTGGAGAAACGTAGTGGAAAAGTCTTGTCACATCTTGTTTCAGACCACAAAGGCTCTCAAAACCATCTGTAGAAGACGTAGAGAAAACCTATACGGCTAGCTCCAAAGACTTGAAGAAGAAGTTAATAAAGGGAAGACTCAATCTCAAAAGAGACTCCAAAATATCAGAGGAAGATAAGATACAAGGAGGAGTTCAAAAGGAAAAATCTGCAAATATATTTTAAGGAATGGTGGGCTGGTAAGGCTCATAGACCTTCCAAAGAGATGTGCAATATTCTCAAAAGAAAACAAATTCGAGACGAGATCCCGCTACTGCTTGAGAAGAATGGGGTGGAATGTAAGACAGAAGAAGAGAACATTCGCATTATAGAAGCTCACTTCACGGGTCTCTTGGGTGCTCCTTGTCCCCAGAAAAAACCTCGACATCCTCACCCTCTCATTTTCTCCAATTCCGGTCTCACCCAAAGGATCAATCCTGGTAAGATCCATGTGGAAGAGTTGGAACAGATTCAAACCCCACATCAAAATGAGTGAACATCCGAAATGGGCTGTCGGAATAAGACAAAATGACTCTATTTGGTTCCCAATCCAAGGAATGAGAAACGTGGAGCCTTGGAACGTCTTAAGTGCCAAGAGACTCTGGAATAAGCGATTCAAACAATGGAAGCACCTTTGGAAGCAAGACACAAACAGATGGGTGGAAGTTGAAGACCTTGACCCTAGTTCTGTAGTCACATACAAGGAATGGAATATTTTATTGAGAAGACGCGATGCTTGCGACCGTTCTAAAATCTGACTACTTATGGGACAAGACGCTCCGGACATTCTGGGCCTTAAATGGTATAATGGCAATCACCTCTCCAACCTCCCATATGTCGAAGCTCACAACGACATTCACATCACTCTCAACAAGAAATGGTGTCTCAACTGGACGCGACTTCGATGGGATATGAAATTTATGTCTATCTGGAACCCTCTCATTGACAACAAAAGGTCGGTCCTACTATGGCAAAGTTTACACCGTGGAATATGGACCAATACAAAATCTAACAAGATCTCTGGTGTCCCACCCTAGTGCAAGCGATGTTGCAATCGAAAAGAGGATATTAGTCACCTGTTCTTTGCTTGTCCTAAATCCCTTCAGCTATGGAGGATCCTTGGTCATTCTTTGGGGCTCAGAGAACAAATCAATTGGAAGCAAGCCCTCATTGGTGAAGTGATCGGTTGCTCTACGGCTTTGTGGAATGCGATTAGGGGAGAGATCTTTTGGAAGATTTGGCGGGAACGATGTGCTCTCAACTTTGGCAATACCCCCAAAGAGTGGTCGATCTGGAAGTCCCAATTTCTTCTTGGCAAAAGAATTGCTAACTGTAAGAAACCCCCCCCCCCCCCCCCCCCGTTCAGACATCACAAAGAACTTCAATATGTCAACGATAAGCTTAAAACCAAGTGGGCTCCGCATGATGGGGATGTAAGGTTTATCAACCTCCTCTATAACTCCATGTAAGCTTTGTAAGGTCTACCATGAAGGTACGACTTCCTAAAGTGTGTGTGTTGCCCCTACGTTGTGGGATTTGGGGGGTCCCAAGGGCACTAGTCCCATTCACTTGTATTCTTCTTTTATTTAATTAAAGTCAGGGAAAGTAGGCATTGCCGAACTCCCTTTTATTGAATTAAAAACAAAACTTCATGTACTTTTCCAATTGAGATGTTCAAAAGCATATGCTTGAGTCTTGTACCCTTGGCAATGCTTTTTCAGCTTGCACATTATCTTGCGCATTAGCTTGCATAATCTTTTGTGCATTACCTTGAGTTGTCACATCATTTTCTGCTTGAGGTCATGCCCTATCTTGAGATCTATCTAGTGCTATGCCTTGAACCTAGAATCCATACCCTCATTTGGATTCTCAAGAGGACTCGCAAAAGGATTTTTACTTCCCATTGGTCCACATCTATTTCCTTGCAAGTGGTATCCATGAGTGTGTAAATTTCAATGAATTTATGGTTGGTGATCAAGCCATGTGTGTGATTTTTCTAAATCACTTATCTTCGAATATGATTTTCTTGCTTTATCCTTGAGCCCAAGAAGTAAAGTCAAATCAATTTTTTTGTGATATTCACAAAAGGAAACTTGTCCCTTTCAACTTCATATCGCAAAATGTCGGCACTTATCTGCCTATTTTACCTTCAGTGTTTTTCAAAGGAGACGTATTTGGTTTCTATGATCTAAACGCTCGATTCTAAACTAAGCACTCAGATTCAAGGGTCCCACTTTTTGTCCCCGTGTCGATTGGCGATTATGCTTAACCTTAAATTTCACAAGAGTAAAACTATGGGTCCTGCGCAATAATTTACCCGGCCGAAACAATATAAGACATTGAGGAGAAAACAAAATTAAGTATTAATTTAAATCTAAAATATTTCAGGTAATTATCCAGGATAACATATGTGATGGAAAAAGACATCCGAGATGAGATCCTTCAAACTCCACTTGTTAATACAATGATAATTTCAATCATGCTTCATCTTCTTTAGTCCGATTGTTTCTTCTTCTTCTTTCTCCTGAGAGACCGTATATATATATATATATATATATATATATATATATATATATATATATATATATATATATATATATATATATATATATATAGCTTTATCCGTCACAATATATACTTAAATTTGTCGTGGACTTTGAGCACCTTCCACTTCCTCTTATAAATTGTGCACTAGGACTTCCATTATTTCACTGATGTTTTAGCCCATGTTCAGCCACAAATGCAGTAAAGTCAGAAGACATATATCTCTTAATATGAATTATGGAATAACTTGAATAAGGAATTGTTGAAGTATTACTTTATTAATGTATTAATGTGTTTTGATGTTTTCGATATAGTAGTTGAATGTTTCTAAGGGTGTGAAAGACGAGAAAAGGCAGACATCCATAATCCGACTTATAGTTTAGTTTCTACATAAATCCGCGTAGAAAGTTCTATTGTTAGAAATAGTTAGAAAAGTATTGGTTAGAATAAGGGTCATAGTCGACTGAAATTTTCAATATTAAAAGCAAAGGTTTTCTACAAAAGTCACCAACTTTTACTTTCATGCATGCTTTCTGAAGTTGTTCTAATGTAACCACTGTTTTCAACACAATAAAAAATTCCTATAAATAGGTGCACTCTATGGAGTGTCGAAACAGAGTGCATGGGGGGAGATCATACCCAATACTGCATTTTGAATCTTCTTTTGGTGTGTCTATTTTTCTGTGTTTTCTCAAAATTCATAACCTCTCTATGCATGTGAGATAAGATCCTGATAACATTGGTATTAGAGCTTTGCATGCATCACTATAGAGGGATCTGTTTTTGTTTGTTTTGGTGAAAATTGCTAACCGTTGTCTATGCACGAACCAATTGTAATTTATGAGTGGCAATAAGGAGTTTTTTATTCACCAAGGTGGGAGGATTTGAACCCACAAACTCACTCACACAAGGGAAGTGTTTTACCACTACACTATCTCTTTGTGGTGTCACTCTAGTTCTCTTTTCTTATATTTAACATAAGTTTCATCTCTTTCTTAATTTTTCAATTCCCAAGAACAATGCTTCCTTTTACATTTTAACTCAAACAATCTCAAAAATTGTTTTTACATATCTAGCAAGAGGGTTTTGTTCTCTACATCCTCATGGATCCTACGAACAACATGGAGGATTTCGACGAGTCACCTCTACCTGGGATAACACTCGAGCAACAACTTGAGCTCCTGTGGCACGAACTATGATGGGCTAAGAACGAGATCCGAAACATGTGGAAGTACTCAGAAAATGCAAACTGATGAAGATAACCTTACGAGGGTGGTCAAACCTATAATCTCTGCCCAATCCAATGGCACACATTCCTAGATTACGGTTCAGAATTACCAATTTTTATGGTTTCATGGCCATAAGCATGGCCCTTTAGTCCTTTCATGGTTGTCTTAATTTGATGATTTTTATACTGATGAAACATATGCTGAAAGTGAAAATGTCAAATTTCCAAATAACTATTTAGTAGGAAAAGCTCAGTGTTGGTGGAATGATCTTTGTCATAGTGCAGATTGTCCAAACACATGGAGGGATTTTCAAGAAAAGCTTAAGGATCCTTTTCTACCCTACAAATCAACCGACATGTTCGATAATTGTGGGCTAAATTTACATGGATGGAAGGTGATACATTTACAACCTATACAAACGAGTTCAACCAATAGCTAGTATCTCTTCACTTGTTTAAAGATGTTTGAGATGATACTATGAAGAAGAAGTATAACGATGGTTTAGAGAAGGAGATTCAAGCAAACCTTCGCTCATGCCGACCTACATACCAACCTCCCTGTCTTGCATCAAATATAACATGGGCAAACCTCCCGCAACATACGAACGTCAAGTATACGAACCTCCCTGTCTTGCATCATAGGAACCTCCCCGTCTTGCATCAAATATAACATGGGCGAGTCCCAATATCCACTATGGGTATCAAAATCCAGTCAAAGTATAATATCTCTTCGGCTGGGAGCCACTTCCCTTCTTTTCTAACGAGTTGACGATTTGGATTTTCTTATTCAATCTAATTTTTGTGAGTAAAGAATAGTAGAGAACGCTCTTTGCACTTGCTATTCTTGAATATTGAATATTGAGAGGACTCTCTTTCGAAAACAGCATGCATCGATTGTTCTAGAGATTTCATTTTTTCTTTTTGTTTCTTCTTTTTTGTTTTTTCTTAAAGTAGTTCTTTCCATTAATGAATTGAAAGAATAAATTTACAAGTGGGGCCATGCTGTCCATTAGACCCTGCTTCTCCCATAAAATAGACCCTCTATTAGCTATCCCTTAGCCCGAATACAAAACAACATTGACGATTAGGACTAAGCATAGTTATTTGACGGTCATATTGCCAGTTGTGGCCATTGTGGACCTTAAAATAACGTCATAATTTTTAAAAGAAGTTCATAAATTAAAGGTATTGTTATTAGATGGCAAGACCATTCTAATAAAACAAAAGGAAAAACTGTTATAGAAAATTAGAGAGAAGGTCAATAACCATATTGTCCCTCTCATTGGGGGCCCATTTGCTTAAGTTCTTGCTGTTCCCTAAAACAAGCACCATTTATTGAATGGCCACTCCTTCGGATGGTTGTCAAAGTTGACCATATATCTTTCTTTGGAGATCTTCCTAAGAGCTTATCCCCTAGTTGCATTTCACAAGAAAACAAAGTAACCCAATGCTTCTCGAAGTAAGGTTTATTTCGAGTTTATTTGACTCTATAAAGCAATAATTTATTTACCTGGAGTGTTTTTCAAAGAAGACGTATTTGGTTTCTATAATTTAAACGCTCGAATCTAAACTAAGCACCTCAGATTCAAGGGTACTACTTTTTGTCCGCTTGTCGATTGCCGATTATGATTAACCTTAAATTTCACAACAGTAAAATTATGGGTCCTGCGCAATAATTTACGCGGCCAAAATAATATAATAAGAGATTGATAAGAGAATAAAATTAAGTATTAATTTAAATCTGAAATATTTCAGGTAATTATTCAGGATAACATATCTGATGCAAAAAGACATCCGAGATGACATCCTTCAAACTGCACTTGTTAATACTATGACCATTTCAGTCATGGTTCATCGTCTCTACTCCGATTGTTTCTCCTTCTTCTTTGCCCTGAGAGACCGTGTGTGTATATATATATATATATATATATATATATATATATATATATATATATATATATATATATATATATATATCTATATATATATATATATATATATATATATATATATATATATATATATATATATGTATGTGTGTGTAGCTTTATCCGTCACACTATATACTAGAACTTGTCGTGGACTTTGAGCACCTTCCACTTCCTTTTATAGATTGTGCACTAGGACTTCCATTATTTCACTGATGTTTTAGCCCACGTTCAGCCACAAATGCATTAAAATCAAAAGACATTTATCCCATGTTATAAGTTATGGAATAAGTTTAATAAGGAATTGTTGGAGTGTTAGTTTATTAATGTATTAATGTGTTTTGGTGTTTTTGATATAGTAGCTGAAGGCTCATGAGGGTATGAAAGACGTGAAAGGGTGGACATCAATAATCCAACTTTAGGGCGGACATCAATAATCCGACTTATAATTTAGTTTCTAAATAAATTCGTGTAGAAAGATCTATTGTTAGAAATAGTTAGAAAAGTAGTGGAAAGAATAAGAGTCATTGTAGACTGCAATTTATGATACTAAAAGCAAATTCTTTCTACAAAAGTCACCAAGTTTTACTTTCAGGCCTCCTTTCTGAAGTGGTTCTCATGTAGCCACTCTTTTTGACATACTCATAAATTCCTATAAATACGTGCACTCTGTGGAGTGTCGAAACAGAGTGCACAGGGGGAGATCATACCCAATACTATGTTCTGTCTCCTCTTTTGGCGCGTCTATTTTTCTCTGCTTTCTTAGAATTCGTAACCTCTATGTGCCTGTGTGATAAGATCTTGATAACAGTGGTATCAGAGCTTTGCACGCATCACTATAGAGGGATCTATTTTTGTTCGTTTATTTAAAGGCTATCTCAGCACCTTATAGATAATTTTAATAATTTAACGCCTCCATGAACATTGCCTTGCCTCTGTTTTGCATGGAACATGCTTATTTTTTAGTTCAGTGATGGAGCATGTGACTCGCCCTCTATGTTTATTTTATTTTATCAACTTAGGTTAGTTGCTTTTTCAACTGAGGGGCATGTTATGAGTTGTGCAATATGTTGAACAAGGAATTGTTGGACTGTTAATTTATTAATGTATTAATTTGTTTTGGTGTTTTTGATATATGAGTTGAAGGTCCTTAGGGCATGAAAGACATGAAAGGGAGTACATCAATAATTCAACTTTAGGGTGGACACCAATAACCTGAATTATAATTTACTTTGTAAATAGATCCACATAGAAGGTTCTATTGTTAGAAATAGTTCAAAAAGTAGTGGTTAGAATAAGGGTCATTGTAGACTGCAATTTCTAATATTAAAAGAAAAGGATTTCTACAAAATTCATCAAATTTTACTTTCACGCATACTTTTCAAAGCCGCTCTCATGTAACCACTCTTTTGGATGTAATAAAAAATTCCTATAAATATATGCATTCTGTGGACCATCAAAATAGAGTGCATGGGGGGCGATTGTACCCAATAATGTGTTCTTTCTCATCTTCTTGGGTATCTACTTGTTTGTGCTTTTTCGGAATTCATAACGTCCATGTGCACATGAGATAAGATTCTGATAACATCCCCCCTCCCGATTACAATAGAGGTTTCCCATTTTACATGCTGAGAGATTTTCAATTAAAACCAAAACGTGTTTGAAGCACATAAAAGACCATAGACATCACAGTGAACAAGGTGCAATCTTTGAGTAGCTCAAACCGAACCATCTTTTGGGAATGAGGAATGCTACATTTTGCCCAAAATACAGCCTTCACATACATGTTTGCAAGCTACCTTAATTTTGGGCAAAGAGAACACCATTTTAGATTTCTGCAGGCATAACAAACTAGCAAAATTCAGATGACCAAAGAGTGCATGCCAAAGCTTTGCATTTGAAATAGATTGAGAATCATGTACTAGAAATGCAAAATCACTCACATATTTTCCATAGTCTATGGGCTTATACAGCCCATGACATAAAATGCTAGAAGCAATAATCACACTGCCATTTGACAGATCATGAGTTGTACATCTCTCATCAACAAATTTCACAACCAAGCCAATCTTGGCTAATGCAGAGACTGGTAACAAATCTTTGTTGATCGTTGGCACAAATAAAGCATCCGAAAAAGTGAAAGAACTACCATTAGCTGTACTCAAAATGATCTTATCAATTCCCAGGATAGGATAAGAGGAGTCATTGGTGCATGTGATAGTATTCCCTGTAGGGGAAGATTTAAGTGAAGTGAAGAATCTGTGTTTATGAGGTAGTATGTTTGTTTGCCCCACTATTAAAATACCAAACATCTACGTCTATTGGAGACATACACTTCTCATAAGAAGATGGGTCAAAACTGAAAATAGTAGTAAATGCCCATTCTTCATTCTGCACAAGATTAGCAGACTTTGTTTTTGGTGTAGAGGCTTTTGCGACAACCATTCCAGCCTCTTTTTTCTTTATGACATGATCATTACCTTTAGAGTACTTACAAAAGAATTTCTATTTTTTTCCTTCTCATTTTTGTCTTCCTTCTTCGAATGTGCAGCATTTTCAAGTTTATGCTTACTAGTAAATGAGTGCCATTTACCTCTGCCCTTCTGACTAGCCAAGAAAGCTTGATCTGCAACACGCATAATGGACATGTTCTGCCTACACTAATCTTCCTACAATAGAATAGAGACTAACTCTTCAAATGACAAGTCATTTGGATTTCCTTTCATCATCAAAAGAACACTAGAAGCAAAACTCTAATATGAATCAAGAAGACCATTCATAATAGTCTACACAATTGAGCTATCTAGTATAACTTCATCAAGACAAATCAATTGTTTCTTCGAGCCTTTGATCTTTGTTAGAAAACTCTCCATAGAATCACCTTCATTCATATGCTCGCTCTCTAATTGTTTTCAAAGGTAAGCAACATGAGCCTCATTCCTAGCCTAGTATAATGTCGTAAGCATATCCCAAGCATCCTTAGCTATTTTGCAAGAGGGAATGTGAGGAATAATGGCATGTTTGATAGACAAGGCTATCAATGCATGTGCCTGAGCATCTCTGCCATCCCAATGAATTTTCTATATAATAGGTGGAGCAGAAATCGTAGCACGAATAGGAATATGAAGATTATCAGCATCTTCAATGCCATATACATGAGCTTCAATACCTATGTTTGTAGGTTTAATAGGATATTTTTCAACACTTTCCACAATTTTCCACAAAGCTTTTTGGAACCCAAACATGTTGCATCATATAAGCCCACAATGGGTAATTGGTATGATCCAACTTATCCTCAACAACCAACATACAAAATACATCATTGCTTTTAGCCATATCCACTAACTAAAATACCATGATGAAGATTAATGACTGTATCTGGAAAAGTTGAGAAGAACTAACTTGACAAGTTCTCCTAGACTTGTAGAAAACTTTAACAATCTTATACTAGCAGATCGAAACATGTTTATATCTTTGGCACAAAAAGAAGAAAAATTCTACACAAGCGCTATGATAGTGTGCTTGGAGGCTAGAACAAGCTCAGATCAAGATCACGACACCATAGAGCGAAGATGTTTGAATCTCCTAATCACCTTGAGTATGCTCACCAAATTTTGTGCAACTTTGAGACTGTGACTAGAGGGGTGTCGAGGACGCCCTAGATGAAGCGGTGACCTGCTTTGAGAGGATCTGACATGAATCTTTCTCAAAACTACTTTATAACCATCTGATAAGAAAGTCAAGATTGTGAGCAAATTCTTCTTTATCTCTTGAACATAAAGAACATTGGAAGTTGTGAAATTTCTACCTGCTCTGAACTTAAGGTTCACTTCTCCAACACCAACAACATCTAAATCATGACCATTTGCAATGGTCCCTCTTCTACTTGAAGAGTTAGAAAGTGAGGAAAATACATTTTTTCAACTTGTCATATGCTTAGTAGCTCTAGAGTAAAAAGTCGAAGGATAAGTTAGTATTGCATTTTATGTTGCCTGATCAAAAGCTATCTCTTCAATAGTAGCACATGCATATGAATCTACCTTTGAAGATTTAGGTTATGGATTATCTTCAACACTATTACCTGATGCTTTCTTCTTCTCATTGAAAATTCAGATTTAGGTTTTGGATTATCTTCAACACTATTACCTAATGCTTTCTTCTGCTCATTGAAAATCCTTGCTCTATATTCTGCTATTAAATGACCTGGCTTCTTACACGAATGGCGTACTCATTTCTTTGAATCAGATGTAGTCAAAGATTTTTATTTGGGTGTAGAGGAAGCATTAGGAAAAGAATTAGAAGAATTAGGATTTAAAGACTTACTTTCCTTCTTTGATTGTTGAATCTTTTGCTCCCTCTTTGCCTCCTTCTTCTTCTTTCCCTTTGATGATGATAACATGGCTTCATCATTCTCTTCCATACCCTTTTGTTGATCTTCATCTTGAAGTAATAGGAACTATAGCTCTTCAAATGAAACTTCCCTATCTCTTGTAGAGAGAGATAAAGAGGTAACAAAAACATGGTATGTAGATGGAAGTGAGTTTAGATGTATATTTACCATCTCTTCATTTGAAATGTTGACTCCAACATTCAATAATTCATCTCGTAAATTTTTAGGCTTCAAAATATTGTAATCTCGTAAATCTTTAAGCTTCAAAATATGTGTCTAAACTAATTCATCAACTTTCATCCTTGTGTTGGCTAGTTGTCTCCTTAGATGAGTTTTCCTAGCAGGGTTTCTACTCTGAAAGAGATTCTCTAACTCCAACCAAGCCTGATGAGAACTTCTACATGACTTGATCTGGGGTATAATATGCCTCTTAACTCCCATAGCAATATATGAAAGTGCTAGTGCATCCCTTGAATCCCATCTGGATTGCTCTTTTGTAGGAAGTAATCTGGTAGTAGTACAGACTCCTGATGATGAAAGAATTTCTTCTTCTTCACTTACCTCCTATTAAGCAGAAAGTTGCCTAGAAGATGAAGTAGCCTAGAAAATGAAGTAGCCTAGAAGATGAAGTAGCCTCTTCTCCGACTTGTCCTAGCCTTGGATAAGTTCCATTGAAAAAATTCAATAAGTCCTTTGTTACTAACAAATTCATCATCATAAAACTCCACATTGGATAATTAGACATACCCTCAAGCTTGTCTTCATTCTCATGTCTATAATCACTCATTTTGTTAAGGGTGTATGTCAACTAGGCTCTGATACCAAATGTTGGTATTCTAAGGTCTGAATACCATATGTTTGAAGTGGTAGTGGGACAAAATAACAATAAAATCATCGGCTTATAGGATCTTCCAATAGATCAACCTTAACATACACAACTTAAGACTCAAAAATAGATGAGTGAGAGATAGAGAGAATAGATGAGATTTCATGTGTAATGGTAAGCTATGAGGCTCACCTACACACTCTATATTTGAATTTCAAATTACAATGTGCATATAGGATACAAACTGACAATATCTGTATCTAGACAGAAATAGGAACTAGATAGAAGAGATCGTGTGCCTAAGAGGTATGAAGAGTATTTGTGTGAGAATATGGAGAATAAGAAGAGTTTAGAATTGTTGTACAACAAACCCAAATTATGATCAACCTAAATCAGAAACCAGTGACCTAGCAAGTAAGAACGGAAATAGACTTGCTACTCATAGTAACTCAACAATGGATGTTGACGGTAAGCTTGCAGAATCTCCTCCAAATATCTCTTGAAGTAGACCACAACTTCTCGAGGAGTGTGAGAACTCCTCCACCAATATGGACCACCTCCTAGTTGATCATATCCTCAAGAGTGTGTGAACACTCTCTCTTAAAGAAGACCTTCTTCTTGTGTTGAGCACTTAAGCTCATTGAGTGATCCATGAGTGATACTGAACAACGAGGATGGCTACTTCTGTTATAGCTAGAGTATCTCTTGAAATGCACAAGCAAAAAGCATAACAACTATGATCGTACACTTTAAAATGCACTCACAAAAAAACCATTTCCAAATCGTTAATCCAAACAAATAAACAAATGATGTCGATTTTTAAAAAGTATTTACGTGATCTACGGTTGATGAGATGACTCGAACGCAGGCAGGTTCTTTGAGAAATGCAAAACGGACCAAGAGAATCTTGATAGAATTGTGGATCACTTCAGAATCCTTGGTTTCAAATCACTTCTTACCCCCAACAAAAGGGACTACATGGTAGCCGTATCTAGAATAAGAAACAAAAGGATTCCAGACAATTTGATGACTCTAATAGAGTCTCCCATATTCGAAAAATAAATGTTAAAAAGTATTGAGTCCCTTCCGAATGGAGAAAGCCCTCGGCTTTATGGTCGCACAGAGATTTCTCCAATTCTTTCAAGCAAGTGTTGGCTACGTGAGTGCGCCTTGTTTGGTAGGAGGCCATGTGTTTTGGCACATTACACAATTGATTTAATGAGGATGTTATCGAAACTTGTGAGCGCATCTCTCTCTCTTTTTGGATTTTTCAAAGAGATTCTCGGCCAATGGCATTCAATAAAGTAGTAGAGCAGCCCACCGCTTCCCCAAGAAAAGATTGTTTTCAACTCACTTTGCTTTGTAAAGGGAACATTTTCCCCATAGTTTCCCAAACTAAGTGGGTTCTTAAGATACGAGAAAGGAAGGTCTCCTAAATCTTCTATGCCTTTTAAACATCACGTGCACTAGAGAGAGGCCGCACAAATTTTATAGGCTTTGAGATCTGTCCAGATTCCTGGCTGGAGAATTCTTCATATTAAAACAAACTGCTCATTCTCAATAAGAGGAGGGCAAAGGTCATGGAACTTAAACTCCCACCTAATGTCCGTCCACCTTTGAGAACGCCTTCTAATAAGCACGACCTTTGATAGGGAACCAAATTGAATCGGGTTCTCTAGTTCGTGAGACCCATTTACAATCCTCGCTGCCATCGAGGTAGAAATTTTAGGGTTAGCACGCTTGTGATCTTAAATATTAACTTGGGATAAGAGGTGTCCATGTTTGCATGCTTTTGTAAACCATTTGGTTACCAATTTATCTCCTACATATGGCCACTTGGAATCGCTTGACAGCCTTGGTCCAGCAAAGACTATGGTTGATGTCGCTGAAGGGATGTGAATGGAGCTTTCACATGGTTAAGTTTGGATTGGGAGGCCACGTAAAAGGTACACGTAAAAGGGAGCCAATGTTGATAGAGGCCTTTGTGGCAGAATGCGTTTGCATCATCAACAAACATTCTGACAAGCATTTTAATCTAATGGGTTAAGGGATTTCAAAATAAAATCCAACTCCAATTTATCATAACCTTTGCTGATTTTCAAGAATAGGATATCCAAATTTGAGTCTTGCACATGGTCAAGGCCTTCTCAGACGTAAATGATGGCCTCAGGGATATACCTTCACTTCATGAAATGTTCTTGGCCATTATGGATCTAAATTTTAAGATGGTTTGCAATGCGATTAGCTATGACTTTTACAAAAGTTGCGTATTCTGCTTGTAGCATAGTGATCACTCTCTAATTTTAAATTCTCTTTTGGCAGTCTTCTTTTGAATAATCCAAAACAGTGTTCTATTGAAAAGAGTTTGAACCTGCTAAGAAGAAGAATCAACAACTACAGATAATCACCACCACACTTGAGATAACGTATAGAGTTTATTTTGATGAACAACAAGATCCAAAGTAGGTGGGCTTCGCATGCGAGAGACGAAAACATGATTTATCTGATAAGTAAGTCGACTCACTGATATCATTAGAGTAATTTTTCACCCGCCCCTGCTTTGTGGGACAATGGGGACCCCATGGGCGGTACACCCCTTGCTCTTGTACAAATTTTCTCCTTAGTTACTTCATATGCATTGAAGAGTAGGCCTAGGCGAAACTTTACGTTTTGAAAAAGAAATTACTTTAGTAATATAGCTCATGAGTGTCGTTTCCTAGGATGTCAAGGATATGCTAGGACTTGATACAGAAAGTCACTAGCATCTGCATCATCAATGAGGAAGTTTGAGTTGTATACATCATCCAACTATGAACATATGTATGAAATCTTCACATAGTCCTTCCTTATACCTTCTTAGAATCTTTTGGTAATTCATATGGGTGTTGTGATAGCTGATGAGTAGACGAGAAGTGGGATTCCTTTCTGGATCCATACGGACGATGTATTGCAGGAAACAGAGAATATACAGAGATAAGTAGCCCATTAGGGAAATAGGCGTATATACAAGCCGGGGAAAAAAACCTCCTAAAGAGGGAAAAAAGTGCCCCGACGGTCCTAGAGTGTTCACACACATCACTACCTAAATATATCAACATTTTTATTTGAAGTTTCCTAGCTTCTGTATTTGTTTAATACATCCTTTCAAGAGCTTTCCTAGAAGCCTTAGCTATTTTTGGATGTTGAATATGCCCTACCATGGCATTAGTAATGCCTCGTTAAATGAGGAACATTACTCTCCTATTCCTCTCTTCTCATTATTTTGCTTGCCTTTTTTGGACTTTGGTGGCTATAGCTTTATTGATTCAAGCTTGAGCATCATCTCCACTCACGATACTCCACAAGACTTTGCCCATGAGGTAGGGGACCATTCTAAAATTCCACATGGGATAGTTATCCTTATCCAATTTCTCTACTTGCTGACCTAACTCATCCATTAAAGACTATAAAAAACATTGAGTCTTACCTAGAGTAGTAATAGAGTCCTTTGCTCTTGTGTTTGTGAAGCTCCCTCTTGTTTTGTAGATCCTCTTTTACTTTGTTTTAGCTCGAAACTTCTTGATGAAGCTTTTTCACCAATTTCTCTCTAATACTAATTGTCAAGAATGAGTTGTAGAGTTCACAACAAGAAGCATGTAGTCAACACTTGTGGGTCCAAGACTTGAAGAAATAGCCACAACATAGATTGCTTGCTAATCTCAGTTCAAAACTTATATTGACCTATCACTTTATTCAATCCCACTAGACAAAGAGACTTTTCAAACAAGCTATAAATCACTTAATTTGGATATGTTTTGGTCAATAATTGGAACTAAAAAATATGGACTGTGTGTCCATAGACCTGTGCTAAAGACCTAAACTTCACTCTCGAACTCGTAACTCATAGAATATAAATTCTTTGAAGAATATATTTGAGACAGAAAAAGTATACGTAAAAAGCTTGCCAAGAAGCACAAAATTATGTTATTCGGATAAGGTATCGTTGGGAAATTCAAATGGCCTAAGTAGATTACTTGTCCATACAAGTATATTGATTGGAGATCACTCTCGGACCAATGAATCACATAATATAAACTTTTTGAAGTTGATATTTCGCTCATGAAATAGTAGAGGATAAGATCTCCAACAAGCTTAAAATCACATAATTTGGATACGTTTTGCTTAGGAAACGCAACTATCCAAAATAGACTACTTGTCCACATAGGTATGCTAAGGAAGTGGACTTCAATTTGGGATTGACAACTCATAGAATATAGAAGCTTTGATGAAGATATTTAAGATAGAAAAGGGAGTGAGATAAGCTTTCGAATGAGTTTTTAAACACAACAAAGGGTTACATATAGATTGACATATGAGCATCTCAACATGAATGTATACAAAGTGATGTGAAACTTGAAAGAGTCTATGAGAAAACAAAATCATAAAATTTCTTCTAAGATCAGACTTGACCATTGAGGGCTTTTGCCTCTTTCTCTCCTTGTGGTGACTATACTCCCCAACCACTTTTATAGATAATGAGCATGGGAAGAAGCTTGTACCTTCTTCTTATCTCACCACTATCATTTGATTGCCCACTACATGCCACTCACTACAAGGTAGATATTGTATCTTTCATTCATAATGAATTTTCACTAGATTTTTCTTAGCCTTCGACTTTTTTTTTCTCTACCTTCATATTTGGTATATTTATCCAAGCATAGCTCATCTTAAAATGAGCTTGCACATTTATCTTCAACAAAGGATAAGCCTGATAGTGAGATCTCAATCAAAGGATCTAGTATGCTTGAGTGAATTCAAGAACTGCTCAAGAAGAAGGCCCTTTTTAAGGGAAAAAAATAAAGTGAAGTGGATAAGATATTCTAGCATGACCCATCTTCATGTATATATAGAAAAGAGGAGGGAAACGAGAAAACAAGGGACTAGGTCCCCTCATGTAGAGGCGAAAACCTTTAGCTATGATTAAAAATTCCTTCAATGTGTGTGGGATCTCTGATACCAAATGTTGGTATTCTAAGGTCTGAATACCATATGTTTGAGGTGGTAGTGGGACAAAATAACAATAAAATCATCGGCTTATAGGATCTTCCAATAGATCAACCTTAACATACACAACTTAAGACTCAAAAATAGATGAGTGAGAGATAGAGAGAATAGATGAGATTTCATGTGTAATGGTAAGCTATGAGGCTCACCTACACACTCTATATTTGAATTTCAAATTACAATGTGCATATAGGATACAAACTGACAATATCTGTATCTAGACAGAAATAGGAACTAGATAGAAGAGATCGTGTGCCTAAGAGGTATGAAGAGTATTTGTGTGAGAATATGGAGAATAAGAAGAGTTTAGAATTGTTGTACAACAAACCCAAATTATGATCAACCTAAATCAGAAACCAGTGACCTAGCAAGTAAGAACGGAAATAGACTTGCTACTCATAGTAACTCAACAATGGATGTTGACGGTAAGCTTGCAGAATCTCCTCCAAATATCTCTTGAAGTAGACCACAACTTCTCGAGGAGTGTGAGAACTCCTCCACCAATATGGACCACCTCCTAGTTGATCATATCCTCAAGAGTGTGTGAACACTCTCTCTTAAAGAAGACCTTCTTCTTGTGTTGAGCACTTAAGCTCATTGAGTGATCCATGAGTGATACTGAACAACGAGGATGGCTACTTCTGTTATAGCTAGAGTATCTCTTGAAATGCACAAGCAAAAAGCATAACAACTATGATCGTACACTTTAAAATGCACTCACAAAAAAACCATTTCCAAATCGTTAATCCAAACAAATAAACAAATGATGTCGATTTTTAAAAAGTATTTACGTGATCTACGGTTGATGAGATGACTCGAACGCAGGCAGGTTCTTTGAGAAATGCAAAACGGACCAAGAGAATCTTGATAGAATTGTGGATCACTTCAGAATCCTTGGTTTCAAATCACTTCTTACCCCCAACAAAAGGGACTACATGGTAGCCGTATCTAGAATAAGAAACAAAAGGATTCCAGACAATTTGATGACTCTAATAGAGTCTCCCATATTCGAAAAATAAATGTTAAAAAGTATTGAGTCCCTTCCGAATGGAGAAAGCCCTCGGCTTTATGGTCGCACAGAGATTTCTCCAATTCTTTCAAGCAAGTGTTGGCTACGTGAGTGCGCCTTGTTTGGTAGGAGGCCATGTGTTTTGGCACATTACACAATTGATTTAATGAGGATGTTATCGAAACTTGTGAGCGCATCTCTCTCTCTTTTTGGATTTTTCAAAGAGATTCTCGGCCAATGGCATTCAATAAAGTAGTAGAGCAGCCCACCGCTTCCCCAAGAAAAGATTGTTTTCAACTCACTTTGCTTTGTAAAGGGAACATTTTCCCCATAGTTTCCCAAACTAAGTGGGTTCTTAAGATACGAGAAAGGAAGGTCTCCTAAATCTTCTATGCCTTTTAAACATCACGTGCACTAGAGAGAGGCCGCACAAATTTTATAGGCTTTGAGATCTGTCCAGATTCCTGGCTGGAGAATTCTTCATATTAAAACAAACTGCTCATTCTCAATAAGAGGAGGGCAAAGGTCATGGAACTTAAACTCCCACCTAATGTCCGTCCACCTTTGAGAACGCCTTCTAATAAGCACGACCTTTGATAGGGAACCAAATTGAATCGGGTTCTCTAGTTCGTGAGACCCATTTACAATCCTCGCTGCCATCGAGGTAGAAATTTTAGGGTTAGCACGCTTGTGATCTTAAATATTAACTTGGGATAAGAGGTGTCCATGTTTGCATGCTTTTGTAAACCATTTGGTTACCAATTTATCTCCTACATATGGCCACTTGGAATCGCTTGACAGCCTTGGTCCAGCAAAGACTATGGTTGATGTCGCTGAAGGGATGTGAATGGAGCTTTCACATGGTTAAGTTTGGATTGGGAGGCCACGTAAAAGGTACACGTAAAAGGGAGCCAATGTTGATAGAGGCCTTTGTGGCAGAATGCGTTTGCATCATCAACAAACATTCTGACAAGCATTTTAATCTAATGGGTTAAGGGATTTCAAAATAAAATCCAACTCCAATTTATCATAACCTTTGCTGATTTTCAAGAATAGGATATCCAAATTTGAGTCTTGCACATGGTCAAGGCCTTCTCAGACGTAAATGATGGCCTCAGGGATATACCTTCACTTCATGAAATGTTCTTGGCCATTATGGATCTAAATTTTAAGATGGTTTGCAATGCGATTAGCTATGACTTTTACAAAAGTTGCGTATTCTGCTTGTAGCATAGTGATCACTCTCTAATTTTAAATTCTCTTTTGGCAGTCTTCTTTTGAATAATCCAAAACAGTGTTCTATTGAAAAGAGTTTGAACCTGCTAAGAAGAAGAATCAACAACTACAGATAATCACCACCACACTTGAGATAACGTATAGAGTTTATTTTGATGAACAACAAGATCCAAAGTAGGTGGGCTTCGCATGCGAGAGACGAAAACATGATTTATCTGATAAGTAAGTCGACTCACTGATATCATTAGAGTAATTTTTCACCCGCCCCTGCTTTGTGGGACAATGGGGACCCCATGGGCGGTACACCCCTTGCTCTTGTACAAATTTTCTCCTTAGTTACTTCATATGCATTGAAGAGTAGGCCTAGGCGAAACTTTACGTTTTGAAAAAGAAATTACTTTAGTAATATAGCTCATGAGTGTCGTTTCCTAGGATGTCAAGGATATGCTAGGACTTGATACAGAAAGTCACTAGCATCTGCATCATCAATGAGGAAGTTTGAGTTGTATACATCATCCAACTATGAACATATGTATGAAATCTTCACATAGTCCTTCCTTATACCTTCTTAGAATCTTTTGGTAATTCATATGGGTGTTGTGATAGCTGATGAGTAGACGAGAAGTGGGATTCCTTTCTGGATCCATACGGACGATGTATTGCAGGAAACAGAGAATATACAGAGATAAGTAGCCCATTAGGGAAATAGGCGTATATACAAGCCGGGGAAAAAAACCTCCTAAAGAGGGAAAAAAGTGCCCCGACGGTCCTAGAGTGTTCACACACATCACTACCTAAATATATCAACATTTTTATTTGAAGTTTCCTAGCTTCTGTATTTGTTTAATACATCCTTTCAAGAGCTTTCCTAGAAGCCTTAGCTATTTTTGGATGTTGAATATGCCCTACCATGGCATTAGTAATGCCTCGTTAAATGAGGAACATTACTCTCCTATTCCTCTCTTCTCATTATTTTGCTTGCCTTTTTTGGACTTTGGTGGCTATAGCTTTATTGATTCAAGCTTGAGCATCATCTCCACTCACGATACTCCACAAGACTTTGCCCATGAGGTAGGGGACCATTCTAAAATTCCACATGGGATAGTTATCCTTATCCAATTTCTCTACTTGCTGACCTAACTCATCCATTAAAGACTATAAAAAACATTGAGTCTTACCTAGAGTAGTAATAGAGTCCTTTGCTCTTGTGTTTGTGAAGCTCCCTCTTGTTTTGTAGATCCTCTTTTACTTTGTTTTAGCTCGAAACTTCTTGATGAAGCTTTTTCACCAATTTCTCTCTAATACTAATTGTCAAGAATGAGTTGTAGAGTTCACAACAAGAAGCATGTAGTCAACACTTGTGGGTCCAAGACTTGAAGAAATAGCCACAACATAGATTGCTAGCTAATCTCAGTTCAAAACTTATATTGACCTATCACTTTATTCAATCCCACTAGACAAAGAGACTTTTCAAACAAGCTATAAATCACTTAATTTGGATATGTTTTGGTCAATAATTGGAACTAAAAAATATGGACTGTGTGTCCATAGACCTGTGCTAAAGACCTAAACTTCACTCTCGAACTCGTAACTCATAGAATATAAATTCTTTGAAGAATATATTTGAGACAGAAAAAGTATACGTAAAAAGCTTGCCAAGAAGCACAAAATTATGTTATTCGGATAAGGTATCGTTGGGAAATTCAAATGGCCTAAGTAGATTACTTGTCCATACAAGTATATTGACTGGAGATCACTCTCGGACCAATGAATCACATAATATAAACTTTTTGAAGTTGATATTTCGCTCATGAAATAGTAGAGGATAAGATCTCCAACAAGCTTAAAATCACATAATTTGGATACGTTTTGCTTAGGAAACGCAACTATCCAAAATAGACTACTTGTCCACATAGGTATGCTAAGGAAGTGGACTTCAATTTGGGATTGACAACTCATAGAATATAGAAGCTTTGATGAAGATATTTAAGATAGAAAAGGGAGTGAGATAAGCTTTCGAATGAGTTTTTAAACACAACAAAGGGTTACATATAGATTGACATATGAGCATCTCAACATGAATGTATACAAAGTGATGTGAAACTTGAAAGAGTCTATGAGAAAACAAAATCATAAAATTTCTTCTAAGATCAGACTTGACCATTGAGGGCTTTTGCCTCTTTCTCTCCTTGTGGTGACTATACTCCCCAACCACTTTTATAGATAATGAGCATGGGAAGAAGCTTGTACCTTCTTCTTATCTCACCACTATCATTTGATTGCCCACTACATGCCACTCACTACAAGGTAGATATTGTATCTTTCATTCATAATGAATTTTCACTAGATTTTTCTTAGCCTTCGACTTTTTTTTTCTCTACCTTCATATTTGGTATATTTATCCAAGCATAGCTCATCTTAAAATGAGCTTGCACATTTATCTTCAACAAAGGATAAGCCTGATAGTGAGATCTCAATCAAAGGATCTAGTATGCTTGAGTGAATTCAAGAACTGCTCAAGAAGAAGGCCCTTTTTAAGGGAAAAAAATAAAGTGAAGTGGATAAGATATTCTAGCATGACCCATCTTCATGTATATATAGAAAAGAGGAGGGAAACGAGAAAACAAGGGACTAGGTCCCCTCATGTAGAGGCGAAAACCTTTAGCTATGATTAAAAATTCCTTCAATGTGTGTGGGATCTCTGATACCAAATGTTGGTATTCTAAGGTCTGAATACCATATGTTTGAGGTGGTAGTGGGACAAAATAACAATAAAATCATCGGCTTATAGGATCTTCCAATAGATCAACCTTAACATACACAACTTAAGACTCAAAAATAGATGAGTGAGAGATAGAGAGAATAGATGAGATTTCATGTGTAATGGTAAGCTATGAGGCTCACCTACACACTCTATATTTGAATTTCAAATTACAATGTGCATATAGGATACAAACTGACAATATCTGTATCTAGACAGAAATAGGAACTAGACAGAAGAGATCGTGTGCCTAAGAGGTATGAAGAGTATTTGTGTGAGAATATGGAGAATAAGAAGAGTTTAGAATTGTTGTACAACAAACCCAAATTATGATCAACCTAAATCAGAAACCAGTGACCTAGCAAGTAAGAACGGAAATAGACTTGCTACTCATAGTAACTCAACAATGGATGTTGACGGTAAGCTTGCAGAATCTCCTCCAAATATCTCTTGAAGTAGACCACAACTTCTCGAGGAGTGTGAGAACTCCTCCACCAATATGGACCACCTCCTAGTTGATCATATCCTCAAGAGTGTGTGAACACTCTCTCTTAAAGAAGACCTTCTTCTTGTGTTGAGCACTTAAGCTCATTGAGTGATCCATGAGTGATACTGAACAACGAGGATGGCTACTTCTGTTATAGCTAGAGTATCTCTTGAAATGCACAAGCAAAAAACATAACAACTATGATCGTACACTTTAAAATGCACTCACAAAAAAACCATTTCCAAATCGTTAATCCAAACAAATAAACAAATGATGTCGATTTTTAAAAAGTATTTACGTGATCTACGGTTGATGAGATGACTCGAACGCAGGCAGGTTCTTTGAGAAATGCAAAACGGACCAAGAGAATCTTGATAGAATTGTGGATCACTTCAGAATCCTTGGTTTCAAATCACTTCTTACCCCCAACAAAAGGGACTACATGGTAGCCGTATCTAGAATAAGAAACAAAAGGATTCCAGACAATTTGATGACTCTAATAGAGTCTCCCATATTCGAAAAATAAATGTTAAAAAGTATTGAGTCCCTTCCGAATGGAGAAAGCCCTCGGCTTTATGGTCGCACAGAGATTTCTCCAATTCTTTCAAGCAAGTGTTGGCTACGTGAGTGCGCCTTGTTTGGTAGGAGGCCATGTGTTTTGGCACATTACACAATTGATTTAATGAGGATGTTATCGAAACTTGTGAGCGCATCTCTCTCTCTTTTTGGATTTTTCAAAGAGATTCTCGGCCAATGGCATTCAATAAAGTAGTAGAGCAGCCCACCGCTTCCCCAAGAAAAGATTGTTTTCAACTCACTTTGCTTTGTAAAGGGAACATTTTCCCCATAGTTTCCCAAACTAAGTAGGTTCTTAAGATACGAGAAAGGAAGGTCTCCTAAATCGTCTATGCCTTTTAAACATCACGTGCACTAGAGAGAGGCCGCACAAATTTTATAGGCTTTGAGATCTGTCCAGATTCCTGGCTGGAGAATTCTTCATATTAAAACAAACTGCTCATTCTCAATAAGAGGAGGGCAAAGGTCATGGAACTTAAACTCCCACCTAATGTCCGTCCACCTTTGAGAACGCCTTCTAATAAGCACGACCTTTGATAGGGAACCAAATTGAATCGGGTTCTCTAGTTCGTGAGACCCATTTACAATCCTCGCTGCCATCGAGGTAGAAATTTTAGGGTTAGCACGCTTGTGATCTTAAATATTAACTTGGGATAAGAGGTGTCCATGTTTGCATGCTTTTGTAAACCATTTGGTTACCAATTTATCTCCTACATATGGCCACTTGGAATCGCTTGACAGCCTTGGTCCAGCAAAGACTATGGTTGATGTCGCTGAAGGGATGTGAATGGAGCTTTCACATGGTTAAGTTTGGATTGGGAGGCCACGTAAAAGGTACACGTAAAAGGGAGCCAATGTTGATAGAGGCCTTTGTGGCAGAATGCGTTTGCATCATCAACAAACATTCTGACAAGCATTTTAATCTAATGGGTTAAGGGATTTCAAAATAAAATCCAACTCCAATTTATCATAACCTTTGCTGATTTTCAAGAATAGGATATCCAAATTTGAGTCTTGCACATGGTCAAGGCCTTCTCAGACGTAAATGATGGCCTCAGGGATATACCTTCACTTCATGAAATGTTCTTGGCCATTATGGATCTAAATTTTAAGATGGTTTGCAATGCGATTAGCTATGACTTTTACAAAAGTTGCGTATTCTGCTTGTAGCATAGTGATCACTCTCTAATTTTAAATTCTCTTTTGGCAGTCTTCTTTTGAATAATCCAAAACAGTGTTCTATTGAAAAGAGTTTGAACCTGCTAAGAAGAAGAGTCAACAACTACAGATAATCACCACCACACTTGAGATAACGTATAGAGTTTATTTTGATGAGCAACAAGATCCAAAGTAGGTGGGCTTCGCATGGGAGAGACGAAAAGATGATTTATCTGATAAGGAAGTCGACTCACTGATATCATTAGAGTAGAGGAGAACTGGGATTCCTTTTTGGATCCATTCGGAGGAAGTATTGCAGGAAACGTAATAATGAAAGCCATCCTTCTATTCTTGTTGTAGAATCGTGAGCATGTAAAGAAGCTTCAATGCTAGTAGTATCAATGCACAGTAGTGTTCATGTCATCTACGAATAGCCTTATGATCATCTAACCATGGTTGAGAGGTAATGAGAGACCTTTAATATGGCCCATTTCCATGTGATGTTGCACAAGAGTGGAAATAGCAAAAAGTAGAGGGGCCAATGGGAACCCTTGCCTAATGCACCATTTTAATATGATAGCCTTCAATATCTGATCATTGATATTTATTTGCATTGATGCGTTCCCCCAGCACAGTAGGGATCATCTTAGTGAATTTATGACTACATCCGAGGTCTTTAAGAGATTGGAGAACAAAGTCCCATTCCAATGTATCATAGTCTTTATCAAAGATAATTTTAAGGAATACCACCTCTTGCTGGGACTCTTTAGTAAAATTGACACCTTCCCAAATATCAATAATAGCTTCCAAAATTGATCTAGCCTTGATGAATCCTTTTTTGTCCTCATTAAGCCACCTCTTCAAGTGGTAGAAGATTTTGTTGGCAATTACCTTTGCAAGCATCTTGTACCCCGTTTCAAACATCATGATCGAGAGCCAGTTTTCAATCCTCTTCATCATGATCGAGAGCCATCCTTCTATACTTGTTGTAGAATCGTGAACATGTAAAGAAGCTTCTCGTTAAATGTATAGATGTTGATTTCTTTAAATGCATTGTGAGAAATGAGACGTCGCCATCATCATATAATATCTGGGGTCATCCACTCCAGCTGCTAACAGCCCCCCTGCCCAATCCTTTTGGATGATGCAGGTAGACCATTCAATTATGGGAACCCCCCTTTTGTTGTGGTCCTTCCTCAAAAGAAAGTTTCTACAGATTCTTTCCTGTTTGCTAAGCTCTTGAACCTTTAGTCTCTAGTAAGAGAGAAAGTATATGGTCAAGGAGATGAGGAAGGTGTTAATTTCCATGGTGTGCCCCACGAGGTTGATTTGCATTTCCTTTTAGTAGGCTAGTTTGTTCTCCATTTTGGAAAGGAACCAATACCATCGTTGCTCCATCGATACACAAAAGCCCATCAAAATATTGAGTAGGTGGAAGACAAGACCCCTAGGGTACTTTGGCAACCATGGTCAGCTAGTATTTGGCATGCGAGTCTAATGATAGCACTAAAAGTAGTTTTTGAGTTGGTTATTTTGGAACCAAATGCCTCATAGAAGGTATCAAGGTAGCCCAAAAAGGTTTCAATGCTAGTAATATCAATTCACAGTAGTGTTCATGTCATCTATGAATAGCCTCATGATCATCTAACCATGGTTGAGAGGTAATGAGAGACCTTTAATATGGCCCATTTCCATGTGATGTTGCACAAGAGTGGAAATAGCAAAAAGTAGAGGGGCCAATGGGAGCCCTTGCCTAATGCACCGTTTTAATATGATAGCCTTCAATAACTGATCATTGATATTTATTTGCATTGATGCGTTCCCCCAGCACAGTAGCCTTTAAGAGATTGGAGAACAAAGTCCCATCCAATGTGTCATAGGCTTTATCAAAGTCAATTTTAAGAAATACCACATCTTGCTGGGACTCTTTAGTAAAATTGACACCTTCCCAAATATCAATAATAGCTTCCAAAATTGATCTACCCTTGATGAGTCCTTTTTTGTCCTCATTAAGCCACCTCTTCAAGTGGTAGAAGATTCTGTTGGCAATTACCTTTGCAAGCATCTTGTATCCAGTTTCAAACATCATGATGGAGACCGAGTTTTCAATCCTCTTCTTGTTACCTCTTTTATGGATAAGCTTGATGACATCATTGTTTAGACATCCGAGAAGTGCACTGCAATTTAGTGCCTCTTGCCAAACCAAGCACAGTGGAGTGGCCACCACATGTTTGAAGGATGTGTAAAACTCATTTGTGAGGCTGTCAAAACGTGGTCTTTTTCCGTCAAGGAGATTCTCAATAACTTCCAGAATCTCATTATATGAAATGGGCACATCAATGAGCGACTTCAAATTATGTGGTATTCTCATGGGAGAGACTCTCGAGATTGTCAGCATGCAATCCCGCCTATGGGGAGAGAGGGGCATAGAAACCTTGGAGTTGAGTAAAGTGGTCGACAATAATGGCTTTGTTTTCTTCTCTGTTTTGCATTCAACCCCATTTCTACCTATCAAGAAAAGATAAGAGTCTCTTGTTTGCTTCCTCATGAGGATGCCACACATATCTTTGGTTGGTTTGTCAGCCTTACATGCCCAATCTTTAAAAAATACATATAGGTTTTTCCTTTGAATTTCTTCCTTGTATCACGGCTTCCCTCTTATTTTTCGTAGTCCCGTCTTGTATTGCTAGTTCCCTTTGTTCACTTCCTCCTCAAGATGATAGAGCCTCCGATAGAGCTTCTCTCTCTGCCTTGGACAAACATTGTGAGGCATCTTATGAATACTGGCAAGGATTTCCCAAGTCGTTGCAATTAAATCCCTCCAACATTTGTCTGGTGAGTTTCCTTTGGTGAACAATGAGTTCCAAACCAAGGTGATTTCATGATAGATAGAGGAAAGGGAGAAAGACATCTACCAAGCATGAAGCCAAAGTGCTTTCCACAGTATGGAAATAGTTTTAAAAGTGATAATAATAGGGTAATGGTCCGATATGGTGAGGTTAGTATGTTGGGAGATGGTGGGTTGGTCCCACTAACAGATGATGTTCTGTGCAATCGGAATTCTTTCGAGTCTTGCTTTCCTCAAGTTGTCCCCTAATTAGAGGTTTGACCACGAGATGCCATTTGTATCTTTAATCTCCACTAACTCCTAGTGGAGCTTCATTTTATCGTAGGTATCTTTCTCCTAACCGTCAACAGTATGCCCCTATTGTCCCACCAACTAGAAGGGTTTTCCACAATGTTTAAGTCTCTACCTATCATCACCTTGAGGGAAAGCAAGTCGAAAGAGGCCCAGCTCTCAATCCTCTCTGACTCCGTATTTTGGGCATACAAGGAGATGAGAATGGACTAAAAGTGCCCCAAAAAAAGGAGGACACAATCTATTGATGAGTCACATAATCTTGGGAGTTCACAAGTCTACTTAACCAAAAGGTATTTATTCCAATAGGTGAGCCATCTGTAACTCTAGGGTGTAAAGTAAAAACCGAGATGTTGGTCAAAGATATGCATTTGAGTCATTTCTAAAGATCCTCTCCATCGCTTTTGACCTCTTGAATAGAGATGAAATCTGGGTTCAGGTTGTTATCTCAAAACTACTAGCCAATAATAGCCCCTCTTGAGAGGTCACTCAAGCCCCTCATGTTAAATGATATGATAATCATTATCAGTGGTTACCCTCTTTGAAGAGAGGGACGGTTTCTTGTTTCTTCTTGTTTTCATCTTATTTCCGCAACTACAAGGGGTCCTGATCATGTATCTTACCCATAAGGAGGATCTTCCATTGCAGTTCCAATGGTTGTTTCCCTTATGAGCGACCAGACATAGATGCATGGACTCTAAGGGGGCCCTTGGGCCAAATATTTGAACAATAAGGCATGTTTTCAGTAGTTCTTCTTGTTATTTCAAGATAAATTCATTGCTTAAAGAAGCCACTAGGGAAATGCCACCGATAGGATCCTTGACAACCTCACATGAACTCAATGTTGATGGTGGTCGCACATTGCTGACCACTCCCACCATGGGAACTGAGAGCGGATGAACAAATAGGGCCGACGGAGACCAAAACTCACTTGGGAACACCTCCCTCCAACCCACACACACGTCACACCCATATTTTTTTCACCAAGGGATCCCCAAAAGCCATGCAATGGTGCCTTAGTTTCATCTTGATGGGGTACCAAAGGGCTACGTAGGGTCGAGTGTCCGGTCAGCAGGAGAGCTTTGATCAATTCAATTCAGAACAAAGATTGCAAAAAGTGAATTAAAAACTAGAGAGTGATCTCCGTGCTACAAACGGAATACACCACTTTTGTACAGTCATAGCTAATCGTATTTTTAACCATCTTAAATTTTGGTTCCATAGTGACCACAAACATTTCAAGAAGTGAAGGTATATCCTTGTGGCCATCATGTATGTCTCGGAAGGCGTTGACCATGTGCAAGACGCAAATTTGGAAATCCTATTCAGCAAAGCTTATGATAGGGTGCAGTCGGATTTTATTTTGCAATCCCTTAAAGACCTCGATTGTGGTGCCTAATTTACAAAGATGACCTCGAATCTGTGGGGAATTGCTACGATACGTATAAATATTAATGATCAAATGTTTCAATCCGCTAGATTAAAATGCTTGATTAAAAAACGATACCCCCAAGATCTTGTGGGTTTTTTGAATTTGTCCACTGGTCTAAGCCTCTTGGTCATCCACTATGCCCAAATCAACTTGTTGAGGGTTATCATTTGTTGGCGGATTCTTGTGCAGGAAGGGACTTGAGTGTTTGTAGGAGAAGGAGGAAGGGTAAGAAGAAAGATACACACAGCAAGTTTCTATAGATTGATTATAAAGAGAGAAGTACAATAATCATGTACAACACAATCCAACTACTCTTTGTGCAAAATCGCAAAGAGTGCACAATCAACAAAGTTACAAAATACCCAAGGTTCTTTCTGCCACCGACCTTCTTTGCACTAGATGTCCACCTTCTCTAAGAGCTTCCACTTGTGCACACCTTGCACAAAAGCTTCAATGGGACCTTGTGACCTTTAATTGCATTGCTTAACACCCCTTTGCACACACCTAAGTCATACTTCTTGCACACTTGCACTTGCTTCTCTAGGTTGCACACTCAGAGTATGTCTCTTGCTCTTCACTCTCCTACTGTAGACTATGGTCACCTTGCTTAGTCTAACCAAGAATAATACATGACTTGAGTTGAGTGTTGGTTCACATACACTCCTAACTCATAGACTATCTTGGTGCTCACTTTGATGCCCCAAGTTTGTCTCCAAATGTGGATAGCCAACGAATCGGTGTTTTGTCCTATAGTGACTTTCGGACAATAACAAAATTTTAAATAGGGGAGCCATAATTTCACTTTTTTGAATGCTTCCTCTTCATTTTGCCTTTCAGTTCCTCAAATGTGTACCTAAGGGAGGGTTCATCTGAACTTTCCAAACACTTTAAACATTAGAGAAATTATAGAAAGCCACTCTGCAACCTACATCCAACTTTCTGCAAAATATAACCTTTGTGAACAATCCATTTTGCACTACTTGTGCACCTTGACACCCGAACTTTGAATGGTTTGAGTTTTCCCATGTTGACTTTGACCTTGAACATGTTGATTTTGATCGCTTTGACTTTGAACCTTCGACTTTGATTGTGGTTACTTTGACCAATATTACTTTTATGGGCTCAGCAGTTGCCCACCACCTAATGGGCTCTCCCTCCCTAAGAGCTAATAGCCAAAACTCTGAGACGATATGTCACCATGATACCTTTGCTAGAAAATCTTCAAGACGAACCTTGAGCAGCTACCAAGTCCACCAAGAGCAGTAAAGAACAAGCACTAGAGAATAACCAAAAGTGGAAATTGTGCATTGAAAAACAAGTGATGGAGAATGGAGGTAGGAGGAAAAAGGTAGGCATGGCTGAGGTGAATAGGGTGAGAAGGGCTAAGGTATGGGGCCGGTTAGAAGGATAAAGAGAGAGGTAGGGAGTAGGATAATGGGCTCTAGAGAGGGCCAACATGATAAAACAATAAGGCTACAAAAAGTGCATATGGGAAAAAGTGAGACATATGGTAAAATATGGGGAATATAGACTATATGGACCATGTGCACAATGAGAAACACATGATAAATGTGCTCAGAAAATTTGGGTTTTGACCAAAAGTCTGAGAAAAGCTGGGAATTTGGAGAATCTAAGTTACAAAATTAGTCGAGAGGTGCCAAAAGACATGAGAAGGACCCTAAGTTTGAGAAAAATGGTCATCTGAGGTGTAGTCGAAAGCCAAAGCATTGAACCAAGAAAAATATAAAATATACGTATAATTTATTTCAATATTTCCTTTTCTTCCTGTGGAGACATCTGTGGGGGTGGGCAAACCTTAAATAAAAATGAGAAAAAAAATACAAAATAAAAGTAAAAATAAAAAATAAAATAAAATAAGGGGGGAGGAGGGGAAAGTGGGAGAGTGTGGGGGTTTTTTTTGAAATAAAAAAAAAAATTAGCTGCCTGGTTTTTCTTGAAAAATACCAACAAAACAAAAAAAATACAATTAAAATCCAAAAAAAATTCAAAACAAATCTAGAAAAACTAGGAAAAAATCTCAAAAAATTCCCTAATTTTCTAGAACACTTATCCACTCAAAACCATAGAGAGCTTTCTTTTTTCCTCCATTTTATCAAGAAAAATGGCATTGAAAAATATAAACAATTCCCAAAAAAATTCAAAAAATGCCTAACAAAATTCCCAAAAAAAGCCTAAAAATTTGTTCATGCAAAGGGCTATGAAATGGCTTCTCATATGCATAAAAACGCAGAGAGAAATAATGAAAATGGATATAAACTAGTAAAACATAAGCAAAAAATGATACGAGAAGGCTATGTATAACATGGATCGATTTTGCAAGTTCTAAAGGATCCAAAAATCTTCACTTGTTTTGATGATAGGCCTTGAGCCATGAACTAATGACTAAGAGAAACTCTTTGCCCTCCATAATCTCCAATTGTATTACACTTCATTTGATTTGTCTTCTTTTTGGGCATACTAACCATCTAATAGGGCCACCCTAAATCCTTCATTAGAATACTATCTCCTCGATACTACATCTTTTGTATCTTTGTTTTAGCCACTATTTGACTTATTCTACAAGATTTCATTTTTGCCATTCCAACTTCTTCAACCAATGGAATCCTCTCATTCCAAAGACTTGCTGGTACTCCTTTCGCATCCTTGTAAAGCCCTACGCTTACTGCCATACAAAATGACATAATAGATGATACACATACCAATATCCATAAAAACGTGGCCATTGATATAGGATTTGAAGTAGCTTCATCACTGCTACACTTAAGGGTTTTTCTTTTCTTCTCTCTTCTATGGCCTTTGGCTGAGACTATTTCACTCAAATCAGTAACCTGAATGATGTCCTCTTTTTCTTCATAGACTTCCTCTCTACTTGAGTTTGGAGAAATTCCATAGCAGGAAGAGGGTCTTCTCATGGATCCAAGCCAACATGTTTCCTTCTTCATATAAGTTTGCTTCTTCATATAGATCTGCTTTTATCCAACAATTCTTCTTCCATACAAATTTCAAGTGTCTACATCATATCAGTTGTCTTGAACTTCTTCTAAAAATATATGTTCTAACTCTTTTCCCTCTTGCTTTACCCACATTGTGTCCTTACCCCAGTCATGTAACACATTGGCATGCCTTAACCAAGGTCTCCAATTCAACAAGGCGAAACTTCCTTCTACCTATGGCAAGCTTAAGAGAACAAAATCCAGGTTAAAGATGGTACCTTGGATCTCGACTAGAACTCCAGCGACCACTCCCATAGGTCTTACTATTCTTTGGTCTACCAGTGCTACAATGAAGTTGGCAAGTCTTGAAGGTTGTATTCCGATCTTTTTCATGGTATGTTCAGGTATCAAGTTAATGCCAGAACCGGCATCCATAATAACTCCTTGGAACTCTTGTCTTCTAATAGTGATTGTTAGCCGAGGGTTGTTATAATCCTTGAGAGGGGCTTCCCCTATCATTCTATCTTTCTGCATAACTGCAATCTTTGCCATTAAACATGTTGTGGAGGCATCACCAGTTATTTGTAAGAGTTCTGACCTGAATTTCCCATCCATCTTTCTTAAATAAAACATATTGACCTCCTTTTTCCTGGACTTGAGTAGTGTTGAAGCTTTCAATTATTCCTTGAGAGCATGGGCACTATTTGATTTATCAAACTCCCTATGAGCCTTGTTGAATGCATGTCCAATGGCATTACTAGTACCTATGAGATGTTCTTTTTGCCTTATATCTGCACATGTGGTGGCTCTGTCTTCAATTATCTCTTTGTCTTTGTTCACTTCATTAACCCTTGACTCTTGACCTATGTCTAATTGGGTCATCCCCTTGCTTCTTGTCTGCATTGCAAAAGATTCAGTTTCTTCTACTGCACCACTCTCGTAGATGGTAATGGAACGTTGACTTATTCTACAACTTCGTCTTTGCACACAAAGATCATTTGAATGTGGGGCCCAGATGAAGATGCTTAGTTCTTAGGGCAGCAATCGGTATAATGGTCCCTAGCCTCTGGGCAATTTTTGCAAGGAGGGGCATTTTTTGGTAGAGTGCACCTAGTTTGGTAATGCCCCATTCTCCACATCTGAAACAAATAATTGGCCTCCTTGGCCTATTTAAAAAGCTATCCGTATGTCTAGGGTTGTAATTATTACCTTGATTGGGTGCTGCTGGCATTACATTGGTTGGTGGTAGGGCTCCTCCTTGTATCCAATATGTTGTTGTAGGCATACTTCTTGATTGACATTGACGGGCTCCGTGACCAGCTTTCCTGCATAGTTGGCAAGTTACACTTAAAAGTGGACACTCACTGACCACATGACCCTACTTGCTACACATGGTACACCATAGTCCAGTTTGGATGCCACCTCTCGTGAGTTCCTGTAACTCTTGTCGAAGTTGAGCCAGCTCTTCTACTTGGGCTTCCTCTTCATTTTGTAGCTTTAATGCTTCAATATCTTGCCCTTGAACATATTGACTTTGACCATTTGACTTTGACTATGTTGACTTTGATCAATATTACTTCTATGGGCTCAACCTCCTTTTATCGAATTGTCAAGATCAAATGCTTGTCCAAATGTTTGTTGATGATACAAATGCAATCTATCATAAGAACTCTGTCAACATTGGCTCCCTCTTTTATTTTGTGTATACCTTTTACGTGGCCTCTCAATCCAAAGTTAACCATGTGAAAACTCCATTCACATCCTTTCTGGGACATCAACCATAGTTTTTGCTGGACCAAGCTTGTCAAGCAATTTCGAGTGGTCAGATGTAGGAGATAAATTGTAGAGAAATGGTGGATGAAAGCATGTAGACATGAAAACCTCATAGCCGAAGTTAATATTTAGGATCACAAGCGTTCTAACATTGATAGTTCTACCTCGATGGCAACAAGGATTGTAAATGGGCCTCATGCAATAGAGAACCCGATTCAATTTGGTTCCCTATGGAAGGCCTGAGAGTTGTCGACATTCAAATTCTTCCAAGAGCAAAGAAACTGTGGAAAATGGACTTTACATGTGGAAGAATCTTTGGAATAAATAAAGAAAAAATTCTTTAAGGTCCGAAGAAACTAACTGCATTTGGACTACGATGATTGGTGTTTGTTAAGAGCCACAATTTGTGCTCAGGATTATTCTAAGTCTATCCTTTTCCAAGGTAATGACCCGCCTCATATACAAGATATCAAATGGCACAACAACTATAGATTGGAAACGTTTCCTTACTTCCTGAGGAATGTAGATCTTTACGTTGTGATTAATACAAGTAGTGTCAAAGTTGGATAGAGATTAGATGGGAGTTTAAGTTCCATGACCTTTGTCCTCCCCTTATTGAGAATTATAAGTTTGTTTAATGTGGCCACTTCTCCAGCAAGGAATTTGGACTAATGTCAAAGCCTATAAAATTTGTGCGGCCTCTTTGATGTTTAAAATGTTTACAAGATATAGGAGACCTTCATTTCTCGTGTCTTAAAAACCACTTGGTTTGGTGGGGAAAATGTTCTCTTTACCAAGAAAAGTGATTTGAAAACAAGCTTTTCTTGGGGAAGCGGTGGGCTGCTCTACTACTTTATGTAATGTCATTGGGTGAGAAGCTCTTTGGAAAATCCAGAAAGAGAGATGCACTCACAAGTTTGGGAATAATCCAAAAGAGTGTTCTATTGAAAAGAGTCTGAACGTTCTAGGAAGAAGAATCAACAAATATGAGAAATCACCGCGCTTGAGATATCATATCGAGTTAATTTTGAAGAACAACAATGTCGAGAGTAGGTGGGCTCACCATGCCAGAGACGAAAAGATGATCTATCTGATAAGTAACTAAACTCATTGATATCATTAGAGTAATGTTTCACCTGACTAGGATAGATTAAAAGACAGTGATTGCTCCTGCTTTGTCGGACAAGGGGGATCCCATGGACGCTACATCACTTGCTCTTGTACAGTTTTCTCGTTAATTACTTCATGCATTGAAGAGTAGGTCTAGGCCATACTTTAACGTTCGACGAAAATACATTACTTTAATAATAAAGATCATGAGTGTCGTTTCATAGGATTTAAAGGATATGGTAGGACTTGATCATAAAGATCATAAGTGTCATTTCCTCGGATTTGAAGGATATGCTAGGACTTGATCCAGAAAGTTACTAGCATAGCATCTGCATCATCAATGACAAACTTTGAGTTGTATACATCATCCAACTATGAACTAATGTATGAAATCTTCACATAGTCTTTTAATTCACCTTTGTAGAATCTTTTGGTTACTCGTTTGGGTGTTGTGATAGCTGATGAGTAGAGGAGAACTCGGATTCCTTTTTGGATCCATTCAGAGGAAGTATTGCAGGAAACGTAATAGTGAAAGCCTTCCATTCTTGTTGTAGAATCGTGAACATGTAAAGAAGGTTCTCGTTAAATGTATAGATGCTGATTTATTTAAATGCATTGTGAGAAATCAGACGTGACCATCATGAATATAATATATAGGGTATCGCGCTACATAGGAACCTCCCTGTCTTGCATCAAATATGACATGGGCGAGTCCCAATATGCACTATGGGTATCAGAATCCAGGCAAAGTATAATATCTCTTCGACTGGGAGCCACTTCCCTTGTTTTTTAACGAGTTGACGATTTGGATTTTCTTATTCAATATAATTTTTGTGAGTAAAGAATAGTAGAGAACGCTCTTTGCACTTGCTATTCTTGAATATTGAGAGGACTCTCTTTCGAAAACAGCATGCATCGATTGTTCTAGAGATTTCTTTTTTTTTCTTCTTTTTGTTTTTTCTTAAACTAGTTCGGTCTAGGCCTAATGTTCCTTCCATTAATGAATTGAAAGAATAAATTACAAGTGAGGGGCCATGCTGTCCATTAGACCCTCCTTCTCCCATAAAATAGACCCTCCATTAGCTATCCATTAGCTCGCATACAAAACAACATTGACGACTAGGACTAAGCATAGTCGTCTATTCACGGTCATATTTCCAGTTTTCGCCATTGTGGACCTTCAAATAACGTCATAATTTTTTAAAAGACGTTCATAAATTAAAGGTATTGTTATTAGATGGCAAGACCATTCTAATAAGACAAAAGGAAAAACTGTTATAGAAAATTAGAGAGAAGGTCAATAACCATATTGTCCCTCTCATTGGGGGCCCATTTGCTTTAGTTCTTGCTGTTGCCTAAAACGAACAGCATTTATTGATTGGCCACTCCTTCGGAGGGTTGTCAAAGTTGACCATGTATCTTTCTTTGGAGACCTTCCTAAGAGCTTATCCCCTAGATGCATTTCACAAGAAAACAAAGTAACCGAATGCTTCTCGAAGAAAGGCTGATCTCGAGTTTATTTGACTCTGTAAAGCAATAATTCTCCCCATGGCCTCTTAAACCTAAGAACTCCTTGGGCGTGAGGAAATCAGGTGACTCAAGTCTTCTCTATCATTTGCTTTAGCATTAGTCCCAATTCTCCGGTGCAAAATTCGCTACAAAAGAAGACTTTTTTTTTTTTTTCAATGAGGTGGAGAACAACGAAGTCACTAGTTCATAATAGAGACAAAGTGAGTAAGTGAGGAAATTATAATAGAGACTTAAGTTGTCACGTCGTTGCGTAAGTTGCAACAGCGCTTTTATGTCAATACTTGGAATCATATGTAATAATTCTTCATGTAATCACTAAGAAATCACTAACTCTTGGCTTGAGGCCTTCGCAGTCTGCACCTCTCCAACAAAGTGTTGGAGAAACGCAGTGGAAAAGTTTCCCAAGAAATCACTAACGCTTGGCTTGAGGATTTCGTAGTCTGCACCTCTCTAGCAAAGTGTTGGAGAAACGTAGTGGAAAAGTCTTGTCACATCTTGTTTCAGACCACAAAGGCTCTCAAAACCATCTGTAGAAGACGTAGAGAAAACCTATACGGCTAGCTCCAAAGACTTGAAGAAGAAGTTAATAAAGGGAAGACTCAATCTCAAAAGAGACTCCAAAATATCAGAGGAAGATAAGATACAAGGAGGAGTTCAAAAGGAAAAATCTGCAAATATATTTTAAGGAATGGTGGGCTGGTAAGGCTCATAGACCTTCCAAAGAGATGTGCAATATTCTCAAAAGAAAACAAATTCGAGACGAGATCCCGCTACTGCTTGAGAAGAATGGGGTGGAATGTAAGACAGAAGAAGAGAACATTCGCATTATAGAAGCTCACTTCACGGGTCTCTTGGGTGCTCCTTGTCCCCAGAAAAAACCTCGACATCCTCACCCTCTCATTTTCTCCAATTCCGGTCTCACCCAAAGGATCAATCCTGGTAAGATCCATGTGGAAGAGTTGGAACAGATTCAAACCCCACATCAAAATGAGTGAACATCCGAAATGGGCTGTCGGAATAAGACAAAATGACTCTATTTGGTTCCCAATCCAAGGAATGAGAAACGTGGAGCCTTGGAACGTCTTAAGTGCCAAGAGACTCTGGAATAAGCGATTCAAACAATGGAAGCACCTTTGGAAGCAAGACACAAACAGATGGGTGGAAGTTGAAGACCTTGACCCTAGTTCTGTAGTCACATACAAGGAATGGAATATTTTATTGAGAAGACGCGATGCTTGCGACCGTTCTAAAATCTGACTACTTATGGGACAAGACGCTCCGGACATTCTGGGCCTTAAATGGTATAATGGCAATCACCTCTCCAACCTCCCATATGTCGAAGCTCACAACGACATTCACATCACTCTCAACAAGAAATGGTGTCTCAACTGGACGCGACTTCGATGGGATATGAAATTTATGTCTATCTGGAACCCTCTCATTGACAACAAAAGGTCGGTCCTACTATGGCAAAGTTTACACCGTGGAATATGGACCAATACAAAATCTAACAAGATCTCTGGTGTCCCACCCTAGTGCAAGCGATGTTGCAATCGAAAAGAGGATATTAGTCACCTGTTCTTTGCTTGTCCTAAATCCCTTCAGCTATGGAGGATCCTTGGTCATTCTTTGGGGCTCAGAGAACAAATCAATTGGAAGCAAGCCCTCATTGGTGAAGTGATCGGTTGCTCTACGGCTTTGTGGAATGCGATTAGGGGAGAGATCTTTTGGAAGATTTGGCGGGAACGATGTGCTCTCAACTTTGGCAATACCCCCAAAGAGTGGTCGATCTGGAAGTCCCAATTTCTTCTTGGCAAAAGAATTGCTAACTGTAAGAAACCCCCCCCCCCCCCCCCCCCCCCCCGTTCAGACATCACAAAGAACTTCAGTATGTCAACGATAAGCTTAAAACCAAGTGGGCTCCGCATGATGGGGATGTAAGGTTTATCAACCTCCTCTATAACTCCATGTAAGCTTTGTAAGGTCTACCATGAAGGTACGACTTCCTAAAGTGTGTGTGTTGCCCCTACGTTGTGGGATTTGGGGGGTCCCAAGGGCACTAGTCCCATTCACTTGTATTCTTCTTTTATTTAATTAAAGTCAGGGAAAGTAGGCATTGCCGAACTCCCTTTTATTGAATTAAAAACAAAACTTCATGTACTTTTCCAATTGAGATGTTCAAAAGCATATGCTTGAGTCTTGTACCCTTGGCAATGCTTTTTCAGCTTGCACATTATCTTGCGCATTAGCTTGCATAATCTTTTGTGCATTACCTTGAGTTGTCACATCATTTTCTGCTTGAGGTCATGCCCTATCTTGAGATCTATCTAGTGCTATGCCTTGAACCTAGAATCCATACCCTCATTTGGATTCTCAAGAGGACTCGCAAAAGGATTTTTACTTCCCATTGGTCCACATCTATTTCCTTGCAAGTGGTATCCATGAGTGTGTAAATTTCAATGAATTTATGGTTGGTGATCAAGCCATGTGTGTGATTTTTCTAAATCACTTATCTTCGAATATGATTTTCTTGCTTTATCCTTGAGCCCAAGAAGTAAAGTCAAATCAATTTTTTTGTGATATTCACAAAAGGAAACTTGTCCCTTTCAACTTCATATCGCAAAATGTCGGCACTTATCTGCCTATTTTACCTTCAGTGTTTTTCAAAGGAGACGTATTTGGTTTCTATGATCTAAACGCTCGATTCTAAACTAAGCACTCAGATTCAAGGGTCCCACTTTTTGTCCCCGTGTCGATTGGCGATTATGCTTAACCTTAAATTTCACAAGAGTAAAACTATGGGTCCTGCGCAATAATTTACCCGGCCGAAACAATATAAGACATTGAGGAGAAAACAAAATTAAGTATTAATTTAAATCTAAAATATTTCAGGTAATTATCCAGGATAACATATGTGATGGAAAAAGACATCCGAGATGAGATCCTTCAAACTCCACTTGTTAATACAATGATAATTTCAATCATGCTTCATCTTCTTTAGTCCGATTGTTTCTTCTTCTTCTTTCTCCTGAGAGACCGTATATATATATATATATATATATATATATATATATATATATATATATATATATATATATATATATATATATATATATATATAGCTTTATCCGTCACAATATATACTTAAATTTGTCGTGGACTTTGAGCACCTTCCACTTCCTCTTATAAATTGTGCACTAGGACTTCCATTATTTCACTGATGTTTTAGCCCATGTTCAGCCACAAATGTAGTAAAGTCAGAAGACATATATCTCTTAATATGAATTATGGAATAACTTGAATAAGGAATTGTTGAAGTATTACTTTATTAATGTATTAATGTGTTTTGATGTTTTCGATATAGTAGTTGAATGTTTCTAAGGGTGTGAAAGACGAGAAAAGGCAGACATCCATAATCCGACTTATAGTTTAGTTTCTACATAAATCCGCGTAGAAAGTTCTATTGTTAGAAATAGTTAGAAAAGTATTGGTTAGAATAAGGGTCATTGTCGACTGAAATTTTCAATATTAAAAGCAAAGGTTTTCTACAAAAGTCACCAACTTTTACTTTCATGCATGCTTTCTGAAGTTGTTCTAATGTAACCACTGTTTTCAACACAATAAAAAATTCCTATAAATAGGTGCACTCTATGGAGTGTCGAAACAGAGTGCATGGGGGGAGATCATACCCAATACTGCATTCTGTATCTTCTTTTGGTGTGTCTATTTTTCTGTGTTTTCTCAAAATTCATAACCTCTCTATGCATGTGAGATAAGATCCTGATAACATTGGTATTAGAGCTTTGCATGCATCACTATAGAGGGATCTGTTTTTGTTTGTTTTGGTGAAAATTGCTAACCGTTGTCTATGCACGAACCAATTGTAATTTATGAGTGGCAATAAGGAGTTTTTTATTCACCAAGGTGGGAGGATTTGAACCCACAAACTCACTCACACAAGGGAAGTGTTTTACCACTACACTATCTCTTTGTGGTGTCACTCTAGTTCTCTTTTCTTATATTTAACATAAGTTTCATCTCTTTCTTAATTTTTCAATTCCCAAGAACAATGCTTCCTTTTACATTTTAACTCAAACAATCTCAAAAATTGTTTTTACATATCTAGCAAGAGGGTTTTGTTCTCTACATCCTCATGGATCCTACGAACAACATGGAGGATTTCGACGAGTCACCTCTACCTGGGATAACACTCGAGCAACAACTTGAGCTCCTGTGGCACGAACTATGATGGGCTAAGAACGAGATCCGAAACATGTGGAAGTACTCAGAAAATGCAAACTGATGAAGATAACCTTACGAGGGTGGTCAAACCTATAATCTCTGCCCAATCCAATGGCACACATTCCTAGATTACGGTTCAGAATTACCAATTTTTATGGTTTCATGGCCATAAGCATGGCCCTTTAGTCCTTTCATGGTTGTCTTAATTTGATGATTTTTATACTGATGAAACATATGCTGAAAGTGAAAATGTCAAATTTCCAAATAACTATTTAGTAGGAAAAGCTCAGTGTTGGTGGAATGATCTTTGTCATAGTGCAGATTGTCCAAACACATGGAGGGATTTTCAAGAAAAGCTTAAGGATCCTTTTCTACCCTACAAATCAACCGACATGTTCGATAATTGTGGGCTAAATTTACATGGATGGAAGGTGATACATTTACAACCTATACAAACGAGTTCAACCAATAGCTAGTATCTCTTCACTTGTTTAAAGATGTTTGAGATGATACTATGAAGAAGAAGTATAACGATGGTTTAGAGAAGGAGATTCAAGCAAACCTTCGCTCATGCCGACCTACATACCAACCTCCCTGTCTTGCATCAAATATAACATGGGCAAACCTCCCGCAACATACGAACGTCAAGTATACGAACCTCCCTGTCTTGCATCATAGGAACCTCCCCGTCTTGCATCAAATATAACATGGGCGAGTCCCAATATCCACTATGGGTATCAAAATCCAGTCAAAGTATAATATCTCTTCGGCTGGGAGCCACTTCCCTTCTTTTCTAACGAGTTGACGATTTGGATTTTCTTATTCAATCTAATTTTTGTGAGTAAAGAATAGTAGAGAACGCTCTTTGCACTTGCTATTCTTGAATATTGAATATTGAGAGGACTCTCTTTCGAAAACAGCATGCATCGATTGTTCTAGAGATTTCATTTTTTCTTTTTGTTTCTTCTTTTTTGTTTTTTCTTAAAGTAGTTCTTTCCATTAATGAATTGAAAGAATAAATTTACAAGTGGGGCCATGCTGTCCATTAGACCCTGCTTCTCCCATAAAATAGACCCTCTATTAGCTATCCCTTAGCCCGAATACAAAACAACATTGACGATTAGGACTAAGCATAGTTATTTGACGGTCATATTGCCAGTTGTGGCCATTGTGGACCTTAAAATAACGTCATAATTTTTAAAAGAAGTTCATAAATTAAAGGTATTGTTATTAGATGGCAAGACCATTCTAATAAAACAAAAGGAAAAACTGTTATAGAAAATTAGAGAGAAGGTCAATAACCATATTGTCCCTCTCATTGGGGGCCCATTTGCTTAAGTTCTTGCTGTTCCCTAAAACAAGCACCATTTATTGAATGGCCACTCCTTCGGATGGTTGTCAAAGTTGACCATATATCTTTCTTTGGAGATCTTCCTAAGAGCTTATCCCCTAGTTGCATTTCACAAGAAAACAAAGTAACCCAATGCTTCTCGAAGTAAGGTTTATTTCGAGTTTATTTGACTCTATAAAGCAATAATTTATTTACCTGGAGTGTTTTTCAAAGAAGACGTATTTGGTTTCTATAATTTAAACGCTCGAATCTAAACTAAGCACCTCAGATTCAAGGGTACTACTTTTTGTCCGCTTGTCGATTGCCGATTATGATTAACCTTAAATTTCACAACAGTAAAATTATGGGTCCTGCGCAATAATTTACGCGGCCAAAATAATATAATAAGAGATTGATAAGAGAATAAAATTAAGTATTAATTTAAATCTGAAATATTTCAGGTAATTATTCAGGATAACATATCTGATGCAAAAAGACATCCGAGATGACATCCTTCAAACTGCACTTGTTAATACTATGACCATTTCAGTCATGGTTCATCGTCTCTACTCCGATTGTTTCTCCTTCTTCTTTGCCCTGAGAGACCGTGTGTATATATATATATATATATATTTATATATATATATATATATATATATATATATATATATATATATATATATATATATCTATATATATATATATATATATATATATATATATATATATATATATATATATATATATGTATGTGTGTGTAGCTTTATCCGTCACACTATATACTAGAACTTGTCGTGGACTTTGAGCACCTTCCACTTCCTTTTATAGATTGTGCACTAGGACTTCCATTATTTCACTGATGTTTTAGCCCACGTTCAGCCACAAATGCATTAAAATCAAAAGACATTTATCCCATGTTATAAGTTATGGAATAAGTTTAATAAGGAATTGTTGGAGTGTTAGTTTATTAATGTATTAATGTGTTTTGGTGTTTTTGATATAGTAGCTGAAGGCTCATGAGGGTATGAAAGACGTGAAAGGGTGGACATCAATAATCCAACTTTAGGGCGGACATCAATAATCCGACTTATAATTTAGTTTCTAAATAAATTCGTGTAGAAAGATCTATTGTTAGAAATAGTTAGAAAAGTAGTGGAAAGAATAAGAGTCATTGTAGACTGCAATTTATGATACTAAAAGCAAATTCTTTCTACAAAAGTCACCAAGTTTTACTTTCAGGCCTCCTTTCTGAAGTGGTTCTCATGTAGCCACTCTTTTTGACATACTCATAAATTCCTATAAATACGTGCACTCTGTGGAGTGTCGAAACAGAGTGCACAGGGGGAGATCATACCCAATACTATGTTCTGTCTCCTCTTTTGGCGCGTCTATTTTTCTCTGCTTTCTTAGAATTCGTAACCTCTATGTGCCTGTGTGATAAGATCTTGATAACAGTGGTATCAGAGCTTTGCACGCATCACTATAGAGGGATCTATTTTTGTTCGTTTATTTAAAGGCTATCTCAGCACCTTATAGATAATTTTAATAATTTAACGCCTCCATGAACATTGCCTTGCCTCTGTTTTGCATGGAACATGCTTATTTTTTAGTTCAGTGATGGAGCATGTGACTCGCCCTCTATGTTTATTTTATTTTATCAACTTAGGTTAGTTGCTTTTTCAACTGAGGGGCATGTTATGAGTTGTGCAATATGTTGAACAAGGAATTGTTGGACTGTTAATTTATTAATGTATTAATTTGTTTTGGTGTTTTTGATATATGAGTTGAAGGTCCTTAGGGCATGAAAGACATGAAAGGGAGTACATCAATAATTCAACTTTAGGGTGGACACCAATAACCTGAATTATAATTTACTTTGTAAATAGATCCACATAGAAGGTTCTATTGTTAGAAATAGTTCAAAAAGTAGTGGTTAGAATAAGGGTCATTGTAGACTGCAATTTCTAATATTAAAAGAAAAGGATTTCTACAAAATTCATCAAATTTTACTTTCACGCATACTTTTCAAAGCCGCTCTCATGTAACCACTCTTTTGGATGTAATAAAAAATTCCTATAAATATATGCATTCTGTGGACCATCAAAATAGAGTGCATGGGGGGCGATTGTACCCAATAATGTGTTCTTTCTCATCTTCTTGGGTATCTACTTGTTTGTGCTTTTTCGGAATTCATAACGTCCATGTGCACATGAGATAAGATTCTGATAACATCCCCCCTCCCGATTACAATAGAGGTTTCCCATTTTACATGCTGAGAGATTTTCAATTAAAACCAAAACGTGTTTGAAGCACATAAAAGACCATAGACATCACAGTGAACAAGGTGCAATCTTTGAGTAGCTCAAACCGAACCATCTTTTGGGAATGAAGAATGCTACATTTTGCCCAAAATACAGCCTTCACATACATGTTTGCAAGCTACCTTAATTTTGGGCAAAGAGAACACCATTTTAGATTTCTGCAGGCATAACAAACTAGCAAAATTCAGATGACCAAAGAGTGCATGCCAAAGCTTTGCATTTGAAATAGATTGAGAATCATGTACTAGAAATGCAAAATCACTCACATATTTTCCATAGTCTATGGGCTTATACAGCCCATGACATAAAATGCTAGAAGCAATAATCACACTGCCATTTGACAGATCATGAGTTGTACATCTCTCATCAACAAATTTCACAACCAAGCCAATCTTGGCTAATGCAGAGACTGGTAACAAATCTTTGTTGATCGTTGGCACAAATAAAGCATCCGAAAAAGTGAAAGAACTACCATTAGCTGTACTCAAAATGATCTTATCAATTCCCAGGATAGGATAAGAGGAGTCATTGGTGCATGTGATAGTATTCCCTGTAGGGGAAGATTTAAGTGAAGTGAAGAATCTGTGTTTATGAGGTAGTATGTTTGTTTGCCCCACTATTAAAATACCAAACATCTACGTCTATTGGAGACATACACTTCTCATAAGAAGATGGGTCAAAACTGAAAATAGTAGTAAATGCCCATTCTTCATTCTGCACAAGATTAGCAGACTTTGTTTTTGGTGTAGAGGCTTTTGCGACAACCATTCCAGCCTCTTTTTTCTTTATGACATGATCATTACCTTTAGAGTACTTACAAAAGAATTTCTATTTTTTTCCTTCTCATTTTTGTCTTCCTTCTTCGAATGTGCAGCATTTTCAAGTTTATGCTTACTAGTAAATGAGTGCCATTTACCTCTGCCCTTCTGACTAGCCAAGAAAGCTTGATCTGCAACACGCATAATGGACATGTTCTGCCTACACTAATCTTCCTACAATAGAATAGAGACTAACTCTTCAAATGACAAGTCATTTGGATTTCCTTTCATCATCAAAAGAACACTAGAAGCAAAACTCTAATATGAATCAAGAAGACCATTCATAATAGTCTACACAATTGAGCTATCTAGTATAACTTCATCAAGACAAATCAATTGTTTCTTCGAGCCTTTGATCTTTGTTAGAAAACTCTCCATAGAATCACCTTCATTCATATGCTCGCTCTCTAATTGTTTTCAAAGGTAAGCAACATGAGCCTCATTCCTAGCCTAGTATAATGTCGTAAGCATATCCCAAGCATCCTTAGCTATTTTGCAAGAGGGAATGTGAGGAATAATGGCATGTTTGATAGACAAGGCTATCAATGCATGTGCCTGAGCATCTCTGCCATCCCAATGAATTTTCTATATAATAGGTGGAGCAGAAATCGTAGCACGAATAGGAATATGAAGATTATCAGCATCTTCAATGCCATATACATGAGCTTCAATACCTATGTTTGTAGGTTTAATAGGATATTTTTCAACACTTTCCACAATTTTCCACAAAGCTTTTTGGAACCCAAACATGTTGCATCATATAAGCCCACAATGGGTAATTGGTATGATCCAACTTATCCTCAACAACCAACATACAAAATACATCATTGCTTTTAGCCATATCCACTAACTAAAATACCATGATGAAGATTAATGACTGTATCTGGAAAAGTTGAGAAGAACTACCTTGACAAGTTCTCCTAGACTTGTAGAAAACTTTAACAATCTTATACTAGCAGATCGAAACATGTTTATATCTTTGGCACAAAAAGAAGAAAAATTCTACACAAGCGCTATGATAGTGTGCTTGGAGGCTAGAACAAGCTCAGATCAAGATCACGACACCATAGAGCGAAGATGTTTGAATCTCCTAATCACCTTGAGTATGCTCACCAAATTTTGTGCAACTTTGAGACTGTGACTAGAGGGGTGTCGAGGACGCCCTAGATGAAGCGGTGACCTGCTTTGAGAGGATCTGACATGAATCTTTCTCAAAACTACTTTATAACCATCTGATAAGAAAGTCAAGATTGTGAGCAAATTCTTCTTTATCTCTTGAACATAAAGAACATTGGAAGTTGTGAAATTTCTACCTGCTCTGAACTTAAGGTTCACTTCTCCAACACCAACAACATCTAAATCATGACCATTTGCAATGGTCCCTCTTCTACTTGAAGAGTTAGAAAGTGAGGAAAATACATTTTTTCAACTTGTCATATGCTTAGTAGCTCTAGAGTAAAAAGTCGAAGGATAAGTTAGTATTGCATTTTATGTTGCCTGATCAAAAGCTATCTCTTCAATAGTAGCACATGCATATGAATCTACCTTTGAAGATTTAGGTTATGGATTATCTTCAACACTATTACCTGATGCTTTCTTCTTCTCATTGAAAATTCAGATTTAGGTTTTGGATTATCTTCAACACTATTACCTAATGCTTTCTTCTGCTCATTGAAAATCCTTGCTCTATATTCTGCTATGAAATGACCTGGCTTCTTACACGAATGGCATACTCATTTCTTTGAATCAGATGTAGTCAAAGATTTTTATTTGGGTGTAGAGGAAGCATTAGGAAAAGAATTAGAAGAATTAGGATTTAAAGACTTACTTTCCTTCTTTGATTGTTGAATCTTTTGCTCCCTCTTTGCCTCCTTCTTCTTCTTTCCCTTTGATGATGATAACATGGCTTCATCATTCTCTTCCATACCCTTTTGTTGATCTTCATCTTGAAGTAATAGGAACTATAGCTCTTCAAATGAAATTTCCCTATCTCTTGTAGAGAGAGATAAAGAGGTAACAAAAACATGGTATGTAGATGGAAGTGAGTTTAGATGTATATTTACCATCTCTTCATTTGAAATGTTGACTCCAACATTCAATAATTCATCTCGTAAATTTTTAGGCTTCAAAATATTGTAATCTCGTAAATCTTTAAGCTTCAAAATATGTGTCTAAACTAATTCATCAACTTTCATCCTTGTGTTGGCTAGTTGTCTCCTTAGATGAGTTTTCCTAGCAGGGTTTCTACTCTGAAAGAGATTCTCTAACTCCAACCAAGCCTGATGAGAACTTCTACATGACTTGATCTGGGGTATAATATGCCTCTTAACTCCCATAGCAATATATGAAAGTGCTAGTGCATCCCTTGAATCCCATCTGGATTGCTCTTTTGTAGGAAGTAATCTAGTAGTAGTACAGACTCCTGATGATGAAAGAATTTCTTCTTCTTCACTTACCTCCTATTAAGCAGAAAGTTGCCTAGAAGATGAAGTAGCCTAGAAAATGAAGTAGCCTAGAAGATGAAGTAGCCTCTTCTCCGACTTGTCCTAGCCTTGGATAAGTTCCATTGAAAAAATTCAATAAGTCCTTTGTTACTAACAAATTCATCATCATAAAACTCCACATTGGATAATTAGACATGCCCTCAAGCTTGTCTTCATTCTCATGTCTATAATCACTCATTTTGTTAAGGGTGTATGTCAACTAGGCTCTGATACCAAATGTTGGTATTCTAAGGTCTGAATACCATATGTTTGAAGTGGTAGTGGGACAAAATAACAATAAAATCATCGGCTTATAGGATCTTCCAATAGATCAACCTTAACATACACAACTTAAGACTCAAAAATAGATGAGTGAGAGATAGAGAGAATAGATGAGATTTCATGTGTAATGGTAAGCTATGAGGCTCACCTACACACTCTATATTTGAATTTCAAATTACAATGTGCATATAGGATACAAACTCACAATATCTGTATCTAGACAGAAATAGGAACTAGATAGAAGAGATCGTGTGCCTAAGAGGTATGAAGAGTATTTGTGTGAGAATATGGAGAATAAGAAGAGTTTAGAATTGTTGTACAACAAACCCAAATTATGATCAACCTAAATCAGAAACCAGTGACCTAGCAAGTAAGAACGGAAATAGACTTGCTACTCATAGTAACTCAACAATGGATGTTGACGGTAAGCTTGCAGAATCTCCTCCAAATATCTCTTGAAGTAGACCACAACTTCTCGAGGAGTGTGAGAACTCCTCCACCAATATGGACCACCTCCTAGTTGATCATATCCTCAAGAGTGTGTGAACACTCTCTCTTAAAGAGACCTTCTTCTTGTGTTGAGCACTTAAGCTCATTGAGTGATCCATGAGTGATACTGAACAACGAGGATGGCTACTTCTGTTATAGCTAGAGTATCTCTTGAAATGCACAAGCAAAAAGCATAACAACTATGATCGTACACTTTAAAATGCACTCACAAAAAAACCATTTCCAAATCGTTAATCCAAACAAATAAACAAATGATGTCGATTTTTAAAAAGTATTTACGTGATCTACGGTTGATGAGATGACTCGAACGCAGGCAGGTTCTTTGAGAAATGCAAAACGGACCAAGAGAATCTTGATAGAATTGTGGATCACTTCAGAATCCTTGGTTTCAAATCACTTCTTACCCCCAACAAAAGGGACTACATGGTAGCCGTATCTAGAATAAGAAACAAAAGGATTCCAGACAATTTGATGACTCTAATAGAGTCTCCCATATTCGAAAAATAAATGTTAAAAAGTATTGAGTCCCTTCCGAATGGAGAAAGCCCTCGGCTTTATGGTCGCACAGAGATTTCTCCAATTCTTTCAAGCAAGTGTTGGCTACGTGAGTGCGCCTTGTTTGGTAGGAGGCCATGTGTTTTGGCACATTACACAATTGATTTAATGAGGATGTTATCGAAACTTGTGAGCGCATCTCTCTCTCTTTTTGGATTTTTCAAAGAGATTCTCGGCCAATGGCATTCAATAAAGTAGTAGAGCAGCCCACCGCTTCCCCAAGAAAAGATTGTTTTCAACTCACTTTGCTTTGTAAAGGGAACATTTTCCCCATAGTTTCCCAAACTAAGTGGGTTCTTAAGATACGAGAAAGGAAGGTCTCCTAAATCTTCTATGCCTTTTAAACATCACGTGCACTAGAGAGAGGCCGCACAAATTTTATAGGCTTTGAGATCTGTCCAGATTCCTGGCTGGAGAATTCTTCATATTAAAACAAACTGCTCATTCTCAATAAGAGGAGGGCAAAGGTCATGGAACTTAAACTCCCACCTAATGTCCGTCCACCTTTGAGAACGCCTTCTAATAAGCACGACCTTTGATAGGGAACCAAATTGAATCGGGTTCTCTAGTTCGTGAGACCCATTTACAATCCTCGCTGCCATCGAGGTAGAAATTTTAGGGTTAGCACGCTTGTGATCTTAAATATTAACTTGGGATAAGAGGTGTCCATGTTTGCATGCTTTTGTAAACCATTTGGTTACCAATTTATCTCCTACATATGGCCACTTGGAATCGCTTGACAGCCTTGGTCCAGCAAAGACTATGGTTGATGTCGCTGAAGGGATGTGAATGGAGCTTTCACATGGTTAAGTTTGGATTGGGAGGCCACGTAAAAGGTACACGTAAAAGGGAGCCAATGTTGATAGAGGCCTTTGTGGCAGAATGCGTTTGCATCATCAACAAACATTCTGACAAGCATTTTAATCTAATGGGTTAAGGGATTTCAAAATAAAATCCAACTCCAATTTATCATAACCTTTGCTGATTTTCAAGAATAGGATATCCAAATTTGAGTCTTGCACATGGTCAAGGCCTTCTCAGACGTAAATGATGGCCTCAGGGATATACCTTCACTTCATGAAATGTTCTTGGCCATTATGGATCTAAATTTTAAGATGGTTTGCAATGCGATTAGCTATGACTTTTACAAAAGTTGCGTATTCTGCTTGTAGCATAGTGATCACTCTCTAATTTTAAATTCTCTTTTGGCAGTCTTCTTTTGAATAATCCAAAACAGTGTTCTATTGAAAAGAGTTTGAACCTGCTAAGAAGAAGAATCAACAACTACAGATAATCACCACCACACTTGAGATAACGTATAGAGTTTATTTTGATGAACAACAAGATCCAAAGTAGGTGGGCTTCGCATGCGAGAGACGAAAACATGATTTATCTGATAAGTAAGTCGACTCACTGATATCATTAGAGTAATTTTTCACCCGCCCCTGCTTTGTGGGACAATGGGGACCCCATGGGCGGTACACCCCTTGCTCTTGTACAAATTTTCTCCTTAGTTACTTCATATGCATTGAAGAGTAGGCCTAGGCGAAACTTTACGTTTTGAAAAAGAAATTACTTTAGTAATATAGCTCATGAGTGTCGTTTCCTAGGATGTCAAGGATATGCTAGGACTTGATACAGAAAGTCACTAGCATCTGCATCATCAATGAGGAAGTTTGAGTTGTATACATCATCCAACTATGAACATATGTATGAAATCTTCACATAGTCCTTCCTTATACCTTCTTAGAATCTTTTGGTAATTCATATGGGTGTTGTGATAGCTGATGAGTAGACGAGAAGTGGGATTCCTTTCTGGATCCATACGGACGATGTATTGCAGGAAACAGAGAATATACAGAGATAAGTAGCCCATTAGGGAAATAGGCGTATATACAAGCCGGGGAAAAAAACCTCCTAAAGAGGGAAAAAAGTGCCCCGACGGTCCTAGAGTGTTCACACACATCACTACCTAAATATATCAACATTTTTATTTGAAGTTTCCTAGCTTCTGTATTTGTTTAATACATCCTTTCAAGAGCTTTCCTAGAAGCCTTAGCTATTTTTGGATGTTGAATATGCCCTACCATGGCATTAGTAATGCCTCGTTAAATGAGGAACATTACTCTCCTATTCCTCTCTTCTCATTATTTTGCTTGCCTTTTTTGGACTTTGGTGGCTATAGCTTTATTGATTCAAGCTTGAGCATCATCTCCACTCACGATACTCCACAAGACTTTGCCCATGAGGTAGGGGACCATTCTAAAATTCCACATGGGATAGTTATCCTTATCCAATTTCTCTACTTGCTGACCTAACTCATCCATTAAAGACTATAAAAAACATTGAGTCTTACCTAGAGTAGTAATAGAGTCCTTTGCTCTTGTGTTTGTGAAGCTCCCTCTTGTTTTGTAGATCCTCTTTTACTTTGTTTTAGCTCGAAACTTCTTGATGAAGCTTTTTCACCAATTTCTCTCTAATACTAATTGTCAAGAATGAGTTGTAGAGTTCACAACAAGAAGCATGTAGTCAACACTTGTGGGTCCAAGACTTGAAGAAATAGCCACAACATAGATTGCTTGCTAATCTCAGTTCAAAACTTATATTGACCTATCACTTTATTCAATCCCACTAGACAAAGAGACTTTTCAAACAAGCTATAAATCACTTAATTTGGATATGTTTTGGTCAATAATTGGAACTAAAAAATATGGACTGTGTGTCCATAGACCTGTGCTAAAGACCTAAACTTCACTCTCGAACTCGTAACTCATAGAATATAAATTCTTTGAAGAATATATTTGAGACAGAAAAAGTATACGTAAAAAGCTTGCCAAGAAGCACAAAATTATGTTATTCGGATAAGGTATCGTTGGGAAATTCAAATGGCCTAAGTAGATTACTTGTCCATACAAGTATATTGACTGGAGATCACTCTCGGACCAATGAATCACATAATATAAACTTTTTGAAGTTGATATTTCGCTCATGAAATAGTAGAGGATAAGATCTCCAACAAGCTTAAAATCACATAATTTGGATACGTTTTGCTTAGGAAACGCAACTATCCAAAATAGACTACTTGTCCACATAGGTATGCTAAGGAAGTGGACTTCAATTTGGGATTGACAACTCATAGAATATAGAAGCTTTGATGAAGATATTTAAGATAGAAAAGGGAGTGATATAAGCTTTCGAATGAGTTTTTAAACACAACAAAGGGTTACATATAGATTGACATATGAGCATCTCAACATGAATGTATACAAAGTGATGTGAAACTTGAAAGAGTCTATGAGAAAACAAAATCATAAAATTTCTTCTAAGATCAGACTTGACCATTGAGGGCTTTTGCCTCTTTCTCTCCTTGTGGTGACTATACTCCCCAACCACTTTTATAGATAATGAGCATGGGAAGAAGCTTGTACCTTCTTCTTATCTCACCACTATCATTTGATTGCCCACTACATGCCACTCACTACAAGGTAGATATTGTATCTTTCATTCATAATGAATTTTCACTAGATTTTTCTTAGCCTTCGACTTTTTTTTTCTCTACCTTCATATTTGGTATATTTATCCAAGCATAGCTCATCTTAAAATGAGCTTGCACATTTATCTTCAACAAAGGATAAGCCTGATAGTGAGATCTCAATCAAAGGATCTAGTATGCTTGAGTGAATTCAAGAACTGCTCAAGAAGAAGGCCCTTTTTAAGGGAAAAAAATAAAGTGAAGTGGATAAGATATTCTAGCATGACCCATCTTCATGTATATATAGAAAAGAGGAGGGAAACGAGAAAACAAGGGACTAGGTCCCCTCATGTAGAGGCGAAAACCTTTAGCTATGATTAAAAATTCCTTCAATGTGTGTGGGATCTCTGATACCAAATGTTGGTATTCTAAGGTCTGAATACCATATGTTTGAGGTGGTTGTGGGACAAAATAACAATAAAATCATCGGCTTATAGGATCTTCCAATAGATCAACCTTAACATACACAACTTAAGACTCAAAAATAGATGAGTGAGAGATAGAGAGAAAATTATGTTATTCGGATAAGGTATCGTTGGGAAATTCAAATGGCCTAAGTAGATTACTTGTCCATACAAGTATATTGACTGGAGATCACTCTCGGACCAATGAATCACATAATATAAACTTTTTGAAGTTGATATTTCGCTCATGAAATAGTAGAGGATAAGATCTCCAACAAGCTTAAAATCACATAATTTGGATACGTTTTGCTTAGGAAACGCAACTATCCAAAATAGACTACTTGTCCACATAGGTATGCTAAGGAAGTGGACTTCAATTTGGGATTGACAACTCATAGAATATAGAAGCTTTGATGAAGATATTTAAGATAGAAAAGGGAGTGAGATAAGCTTTCGAATGAGTTTTTAAACACAACAAAGGGTTACATATAGATTGACATATGAGCATCTCAACATGAATGTATACAAAGTGATGTGAAACTTGAAAGAGTCTATGAGAAAACAAAATCATAAAATTTCTTCTAAGATCAGACTTGACCATTGAGGGCTTTTGCCTCTTTCTCTCCTTGTGGTGACTATACTCCCCAACCACTTTTATAGATAATGAGCATAGGAAGAAGCTTGTACCTTCTTCTTATCTCACCACTATCATTTGATTGCCCACTACATGCCACTCACTACAAGGTAGATATTGTATCTTTCATTCATAATGAATTTTCACTAGATTTTTCTTAGCCTTTGACTTTTTTTTTCTCTACCTTCATATTTGGTATATTTATCCAAGCATAGCTCATCTTAAAATGAGCTTGCACATTTATCTTCAACAAAGGATAAGCCTGATAGTGAGATCTCAATCAAAGGATCTAGTATGCTTGAGTGAATTCAAGAACTGCTCAAGAAGAAGGCCCTTTTTAAGGGAAAAAAATAAAGTGAAGTGGATAAGGTATTCTAGCATGACCCATCTTCATGTATATATAGAAAAGAGGAGGGAAACGAGAAAACAAGGGACTAGGTCCCCTCATGTAGAGGCGAAAACCTTTAGCTATGATTAAAAATTCCTTCAATGTGTGTGGGATCTCTCACATTTATAGAGCCTTTATGTTGAAACACTTGTTTAAAGATAAATAACTTTCTTCAATGTGTGTGGGATCGCTCACATTTATAAAGCCTTTATGTTGAAACAATGATTTAAAGATAAATGTATGAACCCTGAATTCAACTCTCTTAAAGAGGTGAACATTTACAAAAATGACATTTGGGGAGGCTTAAACATATATCTGCAACAACCATTCTAGCCTCTTTCCTCTTTGCGTCTTTAGGAGCCAATTTTGGACGGTTCTTTATGATATGATCATTCCCTTTACAGTACTTACAAAACAATTTTTGCTTTTCTGATTTCCTCTCATCTTTATCTTCCTTCTTCAAATATGGAGAATTGGTAGATTTCTGCTTACTAGTTGAAGAGCTCCATTTTCCTTTGCGTTTCTGACTAGCCAGGAAAGCTTGATCTGCAACTCGCATAATGGAACTATTTTGCCTGGATTAATCTTCCTGCAATAGAACAAAGACTAACTCCTCAAATGATAAGGCATTCGGATTGCCTTTCATCATCAACCGAAGAGTAGAAGCAAAACTCTAATATGAATCAGGAAGACCATTCAGAACGGTCTGCACAAGTGAGCTATCTGGTATAACCTCATCAGCAGAAATCAAGTGTTCCTTCAAGTCTTTGATCTTCATTAGGAAACTGTCCATAGAATCACCTTCATTCATGTGCTCACTCTCCAACTATTTTCGGAGGTAAGCAACACGAGCCTCATTCCTAGCTCGGTACAATGTGGTAAGTGTATCCCAAGCATCCCTAGCTGTTCTACAAGAGCAAATGTGAGGAATAATGACACGTTTGATAGACAAAGCTATCAATGCATGTGCCTGGGCATCTCTGCCATCCTAGCAAATCTGCTCTACAGCAGGTGCAGCAGAAACCGCAACACGAACAGGAATATGGAGACTATCACCATCTTCGACACCTTCTGCATCAACTTCACTACCTGTAGTTGTAACAGTTGCAAGTGTGATAGGAGGTTTTTCGACACCCTGCGCAATGTTCCACAGTCCTTTTGCAACCAACAAAGGTTGCATCATATAAGCCCATAACAGGTAGTTGGTACCATCACACTTATCATCAACAGCCAATATATGAAATACATCACTGCTTTCAGCCATGGCCGGTGACTAAAATACCTTGATGTAGAAAATTGACTATATCTCAAAAAGTTGAACAGAATTGCCCAGATAAATTCTGCTAAACCTGTAGCAGCCTTCGAGACGCTTATACTGGCGAACAGAGACTGGTATATACCTTTGGCACAAAAAGGCAAAATAGCCTACACAAGCACTGTGATAATGTGTTCGGATGCCCAAACGAGCTCACATCGCGTTTTTGGCACCACACAGCAAAGCTGTTCTGATCTCCGAAACACTTTGACTATGCTCACCAAAATTCGTGCGATTTTGAGACTCCAAACGAAGGAGTGTCGACGGCACCCTAGATGAAGTGACGACCTGCTCTGATACCAATTGTTGGAGTTAGACATCTACGGAAGCACGAGAACAGCACAAGGAAGAAGAAGAAGCTTTGAGCACAACACACAATACTGAATGTATCACTAGAGAATATACAGAGATAAGTAGCCCATTAGGGAAATAGGCGTATATACAAGCCGGGGAAAAAAACCTCCTAAAGAGGAAAAAAGTGCCCCGACGGTCCTAGAGTGTTCACACACATCACTACCTAAATATATCAACATGTTTATTTGAAGTTTCCTAGCTTTTGTATTTGTTTAATACACCCTTTCAAGAGCTTTCCTAGAAGCCTTAGCTATTTTTGGATGTTGAATATGCCCTACCATGGCATTAGTAATACCTCGTGAAATGAGGAACATTACTCTCCTATTCCTCTCTTCTCATCATTTTGCTTGCCTTTTTTGGACTTTGGTGGCTATAGCTTGATTGATTCAAGCTTGAGCATCATCTCCACTCACGATACTCCACAAGACTTTGCCCATGAGGTAGGGGACCATTCTAAAATTCCACATGGGGTAGTTATCCTTATCCAATTTCTCTACTTGCTGACCTAACTCATCCATTAAAGACTATAAAAAACTTTGAGTCTTACCTAGAGTAGTAATAGAGTCCTTTGCTCTTGTGTTTGTGAAGCTCCCTCTTGTTTTGTAGATCCTCTTTTACTTTGTTTTAGCTCGAAACGTCTTGATGAAGCTTTTTCACCAATTTCTCTCTAATACTAATTGTCAAGAATGAGTTGTAGAGTTCACAACAAGAAGCATGTAGTGAACACTTGGGGGTCCAATTCTTGAAGAAATAGCCACAACATAGATTGCTTGCTAATCTCAGTTCAAAACTTATATTGACCTATCACTTTATTCAATCCCACTAGACAAAGAGAATTTTCAAACAAGCTATAAATCACTTAATTTGGATATGTTTTGGTCAATAAATGGAACTAAAAAATATGGATTGTGTGTCCATAGACCTGTGCTAAAGACCTAAACTTCACTCTCGAACTCATAACTCATAGAATATATTTGAGACAGAAAAAGTATACGTATAAAGCTTCCCAAAAAGCACAAAATTATGTTATTCGGATAAGGTATGGTTGGGAAATTCAAATGGCCTAAGTAGATTACTTGTCCGTACAAGTATATTGATTGGAGATCACTCTCGGACCAATAAGTCACATAATATAAACTTTTTGAAGTTGATATTTCGCTCATGAAATAGTAGAGGATAAGATTTCCAATAAGCTTAAAATCACATAATTTGGATACGTTTTGCTTAGGAAACGCAACTATCCAAAATAGATTACTTGTCCACATAGGTATGCTAAAGAAGTGGACTTCAATTTGGGATTGACAACTCATAGAATATAGAAGCTTTGATGAAGATATTTAAGATAGAAAAGGGAGTGAGATAAGCTTTCGAATGAGTGTTTACACACTACAAAGGGTTACATATAGATTGACATATGAGCATCTCAACATGAATGTATACAAAGTGATGTGAACTTGAAAGAGTCTATGAGAAAACAAAATCATAAAATTTCTTCTAAGATCAGACTGGACCTGTAGCTCAGTGATGAGTAGCACCTCCTTTAATGTCAATCCGAGAAGACCTGAGGATGGTATGAAGACCACGAGCAAGTGGCGGCACAAGTGCGTGAGTGAGAAGCACACAAGCATGCACACACATACACACACACGTGCACACACGGCAAGACAAAGAGAGAGAATCAATGGAGTTCTTTAGATTACTTTCAAAAGCTCTTTCAAGTTCGTTTCTATTACAATCTAGCCTCAAAAATGAGCTCTCTAGCTCTTTTTATAGTTTTTGACTAGGTTCTGGCCCTGTTCAGACCTAGTGTCCGGCCTAGTTAAAAATTAGGTTCCAGGGCTTATTTGAGGGCTCAAACGATATCTAAAAAATACGAAAATTGGCAGGTAGATACTTCTAATGCTCCTCAAGCTCAAGGACTCCTTGGCTTGCACAAAATGGAGCTACAAAAAGATGAAATGATATTTACAATGGTGCTTAGTGATGATAATCACTTTTAATGGGTGTAGAGGTTTTGAAAGATTAAGGTTGCCTTAGTGCTAAATCTGCGTGAATGTTCATAAGTGCTTCTTCCTGAAGAAAATTGTTGGCCTACTTGCCAGATCTTCGTTGACTCCCTTGTCTGCTTGTGCTTTCTCTCCCTTGTCCACTGCTAACACCCCCCCCTCTCTCGCGTCTGTCGTCCCTGACAGACCCTTGTTGAGAGGGTTTTTGGATGTAGTACTCGACGACGTCCTGCGCTAAATGATGTTCAGCAATTCGCAAACCTTTGGCCAAATCTGTCAGAAGAGCATCCCAGTCTACCGGCCCAGGAACCTCTGGATGTGGCATGCGTAGCTTTTCGGAGTGGAGAGCTTGTTCCACTGCAAACAACTGCAAGAGATGGGATGGTCTGGGAATGAATATCTCGGAGTGATATTCCCAGAATCCTGTGACAAACATCTCTTCGAACGTTTGTTTGAAGCAGGCCGGTAGATATTTGATGCGAGCGTGCCATGCATACACCACATTGATCGATGGAGTTGTGCTCATGTCGTATACAAGGTCCTGGTTCCCTTCATTAAATCCTAGTGCTGAGAGATGCGGTTCCTTGACATTTTTGAAGGTCCTGAAGGTGACCAGCATAAGTTTGAAAATTTTCAGGCACATCTGAGTCATGATATCAGGAACATTCTTGAAACGGACCCCCCAATGTCGGATCGTTGAGATCATATAGCCAATTGTAGGTGCGCCTTTAGGGGGTGCGAAGTACACGTAATTTAGCCACTTCTCACATCCTTTAATCGTCAGCACTGTATGTGTGTACTCCGGCCAGGATCTCCTTCGAAACACAGGGCAATAACATGGATTATATTTGATGTACAATGGCATGTTGTTCCATGTTCTTACCATTTCCGGGTAGGTTTCGAGCAGCCGAATTCTCCACGTTGGTTGGCGGATATGTCCTTGCTTGGCACTTTCTGGGATGTCATCGGGTGCAAATTGGGTGGCAGAGGTGGGTTCCCTTGAGGTGTGGCGCTTGATCTCCGCATTATAATCCGCCATTAGCACGCAAAAAGGTACATACAGATCATCGGATGGGCCGATCCACCTATGGTGTGAAAGATTCTGAAAATAATCAGATTTTATTACCACCTCTTCCAATTTTGACATCAATGCGATTTGGACAGCCACCCTGTCATCATGCGTCGTGGCTACTTTCTCTAACTTTTGCATCCATTCCGGTGCCTCGATCTCAATTGTGTCCATGCCCTGTTCTGTGCGCTTACCGTCGGGTGTTGGCATTGGTACATAGGGATCCTCGAATGTTTCTTCTACTTCAATTGGCACCAGATCGTCAGGCTCGGGGTCGACCAGAGGGGAGGGCTGACGCTCATATTGCATAACCTTGCTGCGTAATTCCTCAAGTTCGGCCCGGAGTTTAGTGACCTCTTCAGCTGTTTCTTCTGCGGTTATGCTCTGGCTGGGTTGTGTCTGTCGGGTGGCCAACTGTCTTCGTAACTCATCTCTTTCTTTTTCTAAAGCGGCATGGGCCTCCATTAGATCGGCATGAGTTTCTAACACCACCTGCATATTCTCAGAGGGAATTGCCTTGAATCGTTCTGGGTCAATCTCTTGTGGGGAACCCTCCATGGCCGCTTCCAGGTTTTCTTCGTTCTGTTTCTGTAATCTTTTATTCTCTTCTAACGCGGTCGACATATGCTTGCGGAGGAGGCCCAAGTTCCACCGAAGTTTCAGGTTTTCCGTGATCTGAGAATGTAGCAGCTCGTCCATATGTCGTCGTTCTTCATCATCTGCTTGAGGTGGGTTGGCTTCTAATTGTGCGTATTGCTCCTGTAATGTCACGTGCTGCTGTTCTAGTTGCTGCTTCTGCTCTTCAAGATCCCTACATCTTGCTTGGAGATCCTCGTGGCTTTGGAAGAGCCTTGTATGTTGGTTGTCCAAGTGTTGGTAATGTTGCTGAAGTTGGGCCATGCATTGATGCATATTATTAAATAAGTTATCGAGAGGAATAGTGTTGAATGCTGAGGGGTAGGGAAAGGGAAAGGGGATTGTGAATGCAGTACTGGGGACAGGTGAGGGGGGAGGTGGGGGAATGGGAGATTGTGGGTAAATGGGGGATGGGAGAGGTGCAGAGGTGGGTGACACTTCCATAAAAGTGGGGTTCGTGGTGGGAGTGACTGTGAACATGGGGATTGTGGTGGCGGTGAGGGTTGTGAATGTGTATAGAGGTGTGTGTAATTGTGAACTTCTAGGAAGTGTGCTCGGGGTAGTGAGGTGGACCGTGGCTGTAGTTAGACTTATGTTTTCAGTGGAAGTAGAGTGTGTGGGTTGGCTGATGGTTTGAGCGTGGGTGTGTGTAGTAGGTTCAGAGGTGGTGACAGTGGAGGTCACAGGGGTAGAGGGAGGTGAGTGAGGTGGATGTGGGGGAGAAGGTGGTAAGGGAGGTAATGGGGGTGCACTCGATGTGTGGGCTTCCTCGGTGTCGTGAACTGTGTGTGCAGTGCCCGTGGTTGTGGGGGTGCCTTGTGGTCCTGATCCTAATACATTCATTCGTTTTCCCGATCGTGGGGGGCATCTTCCATATCTTCTCTCTGTTCTTCGTGAGTGCACTAGTGCTGTGTGCACCGTTTCCGGTACTCCTAAAGCATCTGATATCATTTCTAAGGTGGCACGGTATTGCTCGTCCACACCTTCCTCCTCCAGAATCTGGTTCATGAGAGCTTTACCTGCAGCTAATGAGAGCCTGTGTTGCTCTTGAACTCGGTTCATTGTTTCGTAAAGCTTCTTTAATGCGCTAGTGTAGGCGGGGGCACCTTCCAGTACTTGTAGGGCTTCTGGATCATACTCTTGTTCTTCGGCTTCTGAATGTCCACCCTGTGTCTCCCCATGAGCTTCTTCTTCTTCGTCCACGTTGACTATGTCTGGTTGGCCTGGCTGTGCTTGGTCTGGGGCAGTTTGCTGTCCACTGGCTTGCTCTTCTTCAACTTCTGCATTTACAGCTTCGATGATTCTTGCAACTTCTTCGTCCGTTAAATCCTCTAGAGTGAACCCATGCGGGAATTCCAGATCAGTCGGTACTGGTGGAAACACAAGATTAGGGCCATCTGTGCTGTGCCTGGGTAACCTGATAGTAAATGGTTGCACTCTTCGGGGGAGTCTTGGTGTTGTCTCAGGCGTCAGGGTTGCACCGCGAGCTTGTGCACAAGGCATCTGGACGGTGCCTCGCATCTTCTTTGAGGGAGGCCCTACGGCTGACAATCTACGTTGAAATTCCTGTGCTCTGGACCAGATCAGAGCCCTTTGCACCGGTACATCATAGGCGAGACATCTGTATACAATTCTTGTGAGTGCACAGCAACCATACAATACAGATTTTTGCTTCTTATACCATCTCTGATGAGCCATATGAATCTGGTCGATAATCCAGTGGGGCATATTGATGGTCAACTCAAAAGCATCCGCCAGGTAGAGGCTAAACCAGATATTTTTGGGAGGCATTGTGAACCTCTCCTGCGGGGGGAAGGCAAAATGTTGCATGACCATACGTAAGTGGATGGCGATCGTGGGTGTCATTGCAACCATGTCCTTCAACTTCGTCAGATTCCTATTCTTCATGTTGTCTGGAACCATTGTCTCTTTCTCTGTTGGAATGTGCATACCCTGCATGTCGAGTGCTTCTCTTACCAGATTGATAGTTAAGCGGAAACGCTTCAGCTCGTTGCCCCTTGTGAGTGATGGGAGCACAAAGGAGCTGTATCCTTTCTTGTCTTTGCTGGGGGTGAGGGTACCAATTAGATATGAGCATCTTAGGAAATCTGGCTTTGGCAGTTGGGACTTGAAGTAGTCATATAGCCCTGCCTTCTTCCAGATCGGCTTCAGTCCTTCGTTATTCTGTAGCCTTTCAAACTCCCTGGTAAAGAAATGGTATCTGCCCCATCGTCCGTTGAATTCGACCTCGGACTCCCACATATATGTGCCTTCACCCAGAGGTCCAGCAACATCACTGAACCAATGTGAGGTTTTGCCAACCGGCATTGTGTGACCCTGCGGAGGATTCTGAATTGGTATGGCGTGCAATGCCCGTAATGCCGCTGGTCTTTCCTTTAACTCCTCCTCGACTGGAAGACTTTCGATGTCCACCACTTGCGGGCTGGAGCCTGCCTGGGAGCTAGTTCCTACTGTATCTGCCATTTTACTTCTTGCTGTCTGTCTCTGTGAGAATGTACAAACAGGTGTTAATGTTGTACAGGACAAGGGAGGACCGTTGTTGTTCCCATCACAATATTAACATGAGGGTCGGGAGCGAATAATGGGTTAGTAAGTGTTCGGTGCACGTGTGTGTAGTTAATGCTTGGGTAGTCCTAGGAGACTAACGAAGTTAGTAAGTGGGGATGAATTTAGAAATTGGGGTCGGGGGGTTTATTACAGGTCTTAGGCTGCCAAATGCAGTGGATGGGCTTTGCTTTCGGTTTCGTAGAGACTCTAGAGAGCTTTCTCGGTGTCGCGGTTTGAAAATGGGACCTTTTAGGGACCCATTTACAAGTGATTACATGCGTGTTCTTGAGTCTTGGGGTATTCCTAAGTGTTGAGAACGAGTGAATACTGGTTGTACGCGTAGTTGGGTTATGCTGCATAGGTTGTGGCCTTGGCGTAGCTACTTGTGCCCTCAAGCAAGCCTTAGGCACCCAAATTTGTCTTGATTGTGGGCTTGCCTTCATCGACTTCTTGGGCACCCAAATAGATTTTACTTTAGCAGAAGAATTTCTGAAAGACTTCTTATTAGCGTCGTGTTGTTGGTTACTAATAAGAGGCTTTGCCCGTATAGTTGACGGTGGTGCAACCGGTTGTTCGCCTTTCCGCACCCACACCTGGGTTATTTTCTGGGACATTCTGCTGCACAGGTACTTTTGATCTCGGACATAGGTAGTACGCTGCTTCTTGTGCCTTTGATCCACCTTTGGTTGCTGCCTCCTTCTGGCCTTTGGAAAAGAAGGGAGTTCCGTTGCATCCCTGACTCCTTTTTTGCAAATATCATTCCTCTGCAACACAGGGTTTTGAACAAGAACAGCATGGTCATCTTCATGTGTACCCCTGGAAGGACCAGGAGTCTGTGCCTTTCCTAGTTCCTTGAGTGCTCCATTGTCTAATTCTACTGTAACTCGACTATGATTGACCCAAACCTGGAGAAGTCCACTTCTTAGGTTTAGATTGACTGCTTGGTCATAGATCCAATCTTGACCCAAGACGAGAGGTTCAATGAGATCCTCATCTTGACACACTAGTACTTTAACTGTCATTGCCTCATCGTGAATGTAGAGGGGAAGTTCCACCTCACCCATGCAAGGGGTTTCCACGCCTCCCAATCCTATGAGATATGCTTCCACAGGATTGACAGTTAACTGCAACTCTTGGCAGTAAGACACTCTAACAGCACTAGTGGCTGCGCCTGAGTCAATCAAGGCTCTTACGTTCCTTGCACTCTTTCCTTGTCCTATATCTAGGGTTATGAAAGGACGTCTATCAATTATCATATGCGAGCTTGTTCCTGCAACTTCACACATGGCCACAGGATATCCTGGATCTGCATAGTCATTCGCTCTAGGCTGATCTCTACCTTGCCTTCGTAACTTCATCCTTCTGATGCGTTCTAAAGCTTCTGCTTGAGCTTCTCCTCGAACTCGCTTTTCTTCCTCTTTGCGTTTCTTAGCAGTGTTGAGTCGGCTGAGCATTTCCTCCGTGAGGGGTTCCTAATACAACTTGACTCTGCAACCGCTAATATAATTTGAGAGAACATCACCCTCTAATGTGGCCAATTGTACTGCACCGCTCGTGGAGATCCTATTGATGATCATAGGTCCGTAGCCTCTCTTTTCTAGCTTCCTTGCGTGTTGTTTCAGTGTATAGACTAAAACTAGATCTCCTGCTTTCAAACCCTTATCTTTTACGTGGGCATCAAAGTATGCCTTCTGTCTCTTCTTGGCTGCATATATTCCTGCAGCTGCTCTCAGTCTTGTTTCTCCTAATCGTTCAAGGTCACAGCGTTTTGGCCAAATACCATCTGAAAGGGAGTGGCTTGGAGTACCGTTTTGTAGGCAACTCGGTATGCCCAAACAGCATGGTGTAGCTGTTTGTCCCAATCAGAGCGTTTAGTGTTCACTAATTTTGTCAGAACATTGCATAAGATTTTATTAGTGCTCTCAGCTTGTCCATTAGCTTGAGGGTGATAAGGGGCAGACTTCTTGTGTATTACCAAGAATTCCTGGAGTAGATCTTCAATCACTTCATTCAAGAAATGAGTGCCTCTATCACTTACAAGCTCTATAGGTAGCCCGTATCTTGTGAATACATTCTCAAACAAGAATTTGGCAGTTGTTTGAGCATCGTTCTTTGTCGTAGCCTTTAGCTCTACCCACTTGGTGAGATAATCTGTCGCAACAATGATGTATTCCGCATGAGAACCCTTAGCTGGGGGATTAATAGGACCTACGAAGTCTATTCCCCACTTAGAGAATGCACGTCCACCCATCATAGGTTTCAGTGGCATCTCATCTTTGCGTATAGGATACTGAGTCCTCTGACATACATCACACTGTTTCACATAGGTATGTGCATCCATGTGAAGGGTAGGCCACCAGAAGCCCGCAAATAGAATTGCCTTGATCACCCGATCCGGTCCAAAATGTCCTCCTCCTACACCTTGGTGAGCAGTTTCTAAGATCTTAAGATACTCACTTTCATGGACACACAATCTCAGGTAACCATCTTTACCACGCTTATATAGATTATTACCGATGAGTGAGTAATCCTGGGCTTCTTGTTCTACACTCCTTTTCCTAGCCAGAGTCATGTTTGGAGGGAATGTGTTTGTCCTCAGGAAGGATACGAGAGGTTCGCTCCAATCTGGCACAATGGATATTTGATAAAGAGTGGCGTGTTCCACAGGTGGCTTAGTGCAACAGATTGGGCATTCCTTACACAACTTTTGGACATCAGCTTCCATAGTTGGCCAATGTACTCCGAGTCTCTTGAGGGTCTGTAAAGTTCGCTGCTTTGAGTAGTGTTGCTCTAACGCACCTACATGTGCTAATTGCAACCATTTAGCGTACTCATCCTCTTCTACGCAACAAGCCAAGATCCCTTGATCTGTGTGCTTGTACATGCTTCCTGCCATGATGTGGTACTTTTGGGCTTTTACAACTTCTCTATTCCGAGTGTTTATCACTGGATGATTAGGCCCGTATGTCAATACTGGTACCAATGGCTTGGCCCACTGCGGTACAACTTCCAAATTAAACAAGTAGGCATCAGGAAGGTCATCTGACACTCCTTGTGGGGCTTCTCCCGATGTGAGCCTAGAGAGATGATCGGCTCTCAAATGAGTCCTACCTTTCCTTACCACAACTTCAAATTCATATTCCATTAGCAAGAGAAACCATCTCACTAATCTTCCTGTATTGCATGGCTTGTTTACGAGATATAACAATGCCTGATGATCAGTAAAAAATTTAAACTTATTTGCAAGCAAATAGTGTCTAAATTTCTTAACTGCATATACCATGCCTAATCCTTCTCGCTCTGTAGTGGTGTAATTCCGTTCAGCCGCATTCAATTGTCTACTGGCATAGGCAATTGGAAGATCCATATTACCTTCACCAATAGGTTGTGCAAGCACACATCCAATGGCATAATTGGATGCATCCACGTGAACATGGAATGGTTTATTCCAATCTGGTGTGGTCAAGATTGGTGCTGAACATAATCTTCGTTTAAGCTCTTGGAAGGAACTCTCACATTCATCCGTCCACTCAAAGTTAGTCAGAAGTCCATACATGGGCTTTGCAATGACCGCATACATGTGTATAAATCGTCTGTAATAGCCACAATGTCCCATGAAAGCTTGTACTTCCTTGACATTCTTTGGCCTAGGTAGCTCTGCTATGGCTCTCACCTTTTCTTCGTCGGTAGATATGCCATTCTTTGACACTATGTGTCCTAGAATCTTGCCTTGCCTGACCATAAAAACACACTTTTCTGGGTTCAGGCAGACTTGATATTCTCTACATTTGTCAAAGATTTGTCTGAGTTCAGGGATATGGGTTTGTCTAATGTTGGAATGAGCACAAAGATCATCAACGTAGACTTCTAAACTCTTCCTCAGGAACTCCTTAAACACATGGCACATCAGCCTCTGGAAGGTAGCTGGTGCATTGGTAAGCCCAAATGGCATTACTCTAAAAGCAAAAATGCCCCATTCTGTGGCGAAGGCTGTCTTATGCTGATCCTCTGGAGCTATGGCTACTTGATTGTAGCCAGAAAATCCATCAAGGAAGCTGTACACTTCCTTGCCTGCCACTCTTTCTAAGAGATGTTCTGTGATGGGAAGCGGATAGTTATCTCGAATTGTGGCTGCATTAACCTTTTTCAAGTTAATGCACACACGCAGCTTGCCATTCTTCTTGGGCACCACTACGATGGGGGATACCAATTCAGTGTGCTCAATTTCATAGATAAATCCAGCTTCGACCAGTCTATCTATCTCTTCCTTGATCTTAGCAGCGTAATTATCATTATAGGTGTAGGGCTTTTGCTTAGAGGGTTTGGCATCTGAGGTCATGGGAATGGTGTGTGAGCATATGTCAGGGTCAACACCTTTCAAATCCTTGTAACTCCAAGCGAATACATCTCTGTATTCTCTTAGCAAGGCAATCAATTCGTACTCTTCTTCTTCTGTTAGGTCATGACCTATATACGTGCATCTCTCCTCTCCTTCTTCTATGGCCACAACTATTTTCTTGGTGGTTTCTTTGTTATCATAGGCCTCTCCTACTTGTGCCTCTCGTTTAGACATTCTTATCATGACTCTCCTGTCGTCTATCTCATACTTCTTAAAATTTTCCGGGACCTCAAACAAAGATTCTTCCTCTTCTGGTGAGACTTCTCTCTTCTTTCGTTTCTTTCCTTCTTCCTTTGGGCTCACATGTGTTGCTAATCTTACATCATTTGTAAGCTCTCCATGCCTCAGGGGTTGAAATTCTACTTCATGGAAGTATTCTTCATCTGATGCAAATGGTGGGTCCATAATCATTGACTCTAGATCCGAGTCACTTGCATCCTCAAATGCATCAGGGCTAGGTTCGCATTCTTCTAAAACTGCCTCTCCCATGATTGGCTCCTTGGAGAAGACTGAAATGTCATAGCCATCCTCATCACAGTGAGGTGTCCATTGTTCTTCATTGATGGCTACGTCCATGGTTGCTAAAATTTCCGCCCAGCCATGGGGTTCAAATTCCTCGTCAGGAAAAACTACAGGTGCATAGGCTGGGTCTTGAATGGGTCTATGGGTTTCGTTTGCACCTATTTCTCTGGCCTTTTCTCTCTTCTCTTCCTCCACTGCGACTTTGCACATCCATAAGTGGGTGTCTTCATGCATCCATGAGGATCCTGACCCCATGGAATGCACAGATTCCGTATCATCTTTGGTTCTATGGATGGGATTCCACTGGATAGGAGGGACATCTCTATGAGAATAATCCTTGAGATTGACTTTGGTCGTAACACCCAAGTGTTGCAAATACAAGGAGTTGGTTCCCCAATCCTGTACCACTTGCAATTGCCTCATAAATGGTCTTCCCAAAATCATCTCATAGGCATGATTTTTGCTGAAGTCACATATAGCGAAGCTATGCTCAAACTCAACACCACAAGTGGTGAGAGTTATTCCTTCTAGCAATCCTAAGGGTCTCTCAATATGACCATCGGCCATCTGCAATTTCATCCTCGTTGGCCTGAGTGCTGGCTTGCCCCAACGCTTCCATAGGGAAGTGGTGGCAATTGCAACTCCTGCACCTGAGTCCAAAATTGCCTTGGTGGTGTACTCCTGGTAGGTGATGGGAAGATAGGTGTTCCCTTCTTCACCTTCACACATATCTCCTATCTTATCCAAGGGAATTTCTGGCACTGTCCTATGGGATCCTACCCTGGAACGAGGTTTTGCGGCTTCAGTTACTTGACTGGCTACATATTTTCGCGCTTCTGGTCTATCCTTAGGCAGTTCTTCCAAAGTGGGATCGCGCTGCACCTTGGTGTTCGTTACTACCTCCGTGTTCCTTGGTATGACTGAGTCGTCGTTCCTTACCATGACTGTGGGTGCTCTCATACACGTGGACTTTGCTTCCCATGGGCCCGTGAAGTGAGGTAGCTCTTGTATGGAATTAGACTCAAAGTCCAATCTCTCGTGAGACTGAGTACTCTCATGTTCCCCGTAAATAGATGGGATGTCTTGTGGGAATTGGTCGTGTGCATCGTCCACAAGTTCAAAAGGAGGGGCAACTTCACTTTCGTTATCCCATTTGTCTTCTTGAATCTCTCGTAGGAAGTCTGGTGCTAACCGATTCATAGAAGAAGAAGTGTCTGGCTCCGTAGAATTAGGCACATAAGCAACTTGGGAAGGACGGCTTATTCTATTGTTGACTCTCTCCTTGTTCTCATAGATGGCTGGAGCACAAGCTTCCTGGGGAGGATTACTTATTCTATTACTTTTCCGAACAGGCTCATACGCTTCCTGAGAAGGAATGTAGGCAACCTGTGGAGGTACGTAAGCTTTCGAGGGAGGCACATGTGCCTTTTGGGGGGGAAGATAAGCTTCTTGAGAAGGCACATGGGCTTCCTGAAGAGACTGGCTTATCAGTTCCCTTGTCCTTTCCTTTCTTTGAGGGGCAGGTTCCTTTTCTCATTGTGCAATTAGCCTCTCTATTCTTTCTAGCAGTCCATCAAAGTGTAACTGCGTCTTAGCTGAGCTAGAGATGTTAAAGAGGCGGCTAGCTTCGAACATGGCTTGAGCCAATTCCACCATCTTAGCACAAATTTTTGTTCGTTCAAGCTCTAGCTCGGCTCTAGGGTAGCATTTTTCATGATCAGTTACGTTTGGCCCTTCTTGGACTCTGGCCTGATATGCTTTAAGCATCATATTAAGGTCCTCGGGAGTGGGATCAGCTAATACTGATCCTACTCGGGGTGGTGGGTGGGTTACGTGAGGCGTGTTAGGGGGTGGAGGGATGGAGGGTGATGGGGATGGTAGCGGTGGGAATGTGTGAGAGTGCGGTTGGGATGTGATCTCTATGATTTTGGCCTTGGTTTCTCGTAGACTTTCCTCAAGTTCACTCATCTTCTTTGCCCATTGCCTTTTCATACGTTCACGGCTATCTCTCCAAACTCTAGTCCTTTTCTTGGTTATGCTCTCAGTTTCACTAGCTGTTGGGCTCTTTTCTTGGTCTACCCCTTGGTTTTGCTGCAATGCTTGAGCTCTAGTGACTACCTGTACGGGAGCAGTGGAAGTGACACTTCCTGTGGAATCTACTACTAACCCAATAACGTTGATAGGCGTGATTTTTGGCATATTATTGGGGTTCTTTGGGCAATCTCGTAAGAGATGCTCTTTTCCACAATCTTGGCAAAAGCCTTGGATCGTCACGGACTGATTTTGTGTAGGTGGAGGTAAGGGACAATCACGAATGAAGTGATCTCCCTGACATCGGTAGCATGGTCCTCTAGGAAATGGTGGTCGTACCTGCCTAGGTTGAGGCCTAGGGTTGGGGTTTGCATACATGACATTTGTGTAGTCTGACTCCCAACTAGGTTCACTCGGTTCTTCACTATAGTAGGACTCACCATGTTCTGGAGACTACATGTAGTAAGCCTGGGGACTATCGACATGTGTAGAATCAAAGCTATGGTCACTTGGATCACTTTCAGAAAGCAAGGATGTTACTGGGACTAAGGCTCTATTCAGGTTCTCTTCTGCAGCAGTATACTTTACCGGGATCACGTTAGCGGGGTTTGGAGGCTGTTGAGCTAGCACCGGTTGGGGTCTCTGTTGGGCCTGATATGGTTGCTGATAGGGTTGCTGTGGCCTGCCATATGGCTGTGGAGGGTACTGGTTCTGGTATCTGCCTTGTTGGTAGGGCTGAGGGTAGGGTTGCCTAACTGCCTGCTTGTTGTATGGGCAATCTTGTGCGGTGTGATTGGTGTATCGCCGTTCTATGGTGCAGTACTGGCTACTAGGATTAACTTGGGGTTGAGCCATAATGGGACAGACGTTCGCCATGTGGTCGCCACCACACGTATAGCATCTTTTCACAGGGGCAAACCTTGGGATTTGTTTGCTAGAGACGCCTAGTTTTTGTGCCACTTTCTCTGCAAGTTCCTCAATTGATGTGGAGTGCGTGGAAGAGTGACTAGATGCACTATCTGAATCTTTGTAGATTTTGGAAAGCTCTAGTTCTTCCCCTAGGTTATCTTCAATGTCAATGCACATGCGTACACACTCTTCTATAGTCCTCGGATCTTTCAGATACACATAGGATCTCAATTTCGTACTCAGCAATCCGTCAAGGAATAAGGCTACTTGTTTGGCAGATGTGGGTAGCTCCGAAATAGGAAACCTTTCAAGATATTGTCTAAATCTTCTTCCGGCCAATCTGACAGTCTCTTGGGGGGTCTGTTTGAAGCTGTGAATCAATGAGGAGGTATTGTGTCTTATGCCGCTCTTAGAGAACTCTACAATGAAAGCCTCTAGGAGTTGGTCTATGCACCTGAACTGCCGCTCATCCAATGGCTGAAACCATGTAAGTGCCGTGTTCCTCAGAGTTAGACCGAAGGCATTGTACTGCGTGAATAGATCCTCAACTTGTTCAGCTCTCAAGACTTGCTTGAACTCCGCCACATGATCATAGGGATCTCCTGTGCCGTCAAAGTAATTCTTCATGGACTTAACTAGCTGGGTGGGTCTCAAAGTTCTTGTGTGCTCTCTAGGCCTCGGCAGAGGGAATCCATCTACATTTCTTTGGTTCCTATGGGCTCTAAGCATCTCAGGTTCTACCCTATTCGTCTCCGTTCTCGTTCTTTCTCTGCCCACTGGGTTGGCAAAACTTACTTCTGGTCTATCTCTACTTCTGTCTCTTTGCGTACCATGAGCTTGGGAAGTTCCAGCCCCAGGGTGACCATAGGATACATTTGATCTTGGTTGGGGGAAAATAAATTCACCCTTCCAAGTGTAAGCATGCCTATCATTTTTTGTCACCACAAAGATCCGTTCCGAAGTGTGATCTAAGTAGGTCACTCTACCTGGGCTATCCGGATCCTTAAACTCATAGATCATGATATTTCCTATATCAGTTGGATGATTGGATTTATACCTCCAAAAGGCTTCATCAGTTTCTCGATTGAGGAGCAACTCTATGCTCTTGTTGTCTTGGGGGACCCACTCAGGCGTGATAATCCTAGTGAGAACAGATTTGCCTCGGGGGGTTCTAGGTTCTGCACCCATGTTTCCTTGTTCCACGTCACCTAAGTCCGCTTCTGAGATTACATTTCCAAATTCATCTGTCCTATCTGGGTGACTGGTGACTACGTATATGGTTCCTTCTTTGTCCAAGTATGCACCGTTTTCAAACTTGACAGCTGGGTGCTCTAGTCCCATGGATTGATCAGGATTTTTAATCTGGACCACGGATCTTCCTAGGCCTTCCTCATAGATGCTAGCACCTAATCGGTTGGTCCTCAGGTATTCCAACTGTGTTTTGTAAGGGCCTTCTACCCTGTACAGGTAAGGCACTCCTGAACTTCCCGTAGGTCTGTCCATGCCTTGAGACATCTCTGACTCACTGGTCTCAGAGCTAGGGTAGTGCGAGTGGTGGCTCAACTGCTGGGCCCAAGACCTAGCAGTGTGGTTGACACTAGCCTCTGAAGATCTAAGGCTTTGTCTCTCCCTTACTAGATGTCGTCTTGATCTAAGGTTCATATGCCTATCTAGGTAGCCCAATTTTTGCCCACAGTACAACCTCGTTGCCGATCACTTGGTATCAGTTACTTGATTCTTTCTTAGTTATTCCTCGTATTTATGGTCTTGTCTGATATTACGTCGTCGGAATACTTGAGTGTTCTTCGTACCTTCAGGTTGATCGTTACACGTTAGGTTCTTTTCCTTTATGTTACCGACAGTATAGAGATTAGGTTTTTAGCTTGAACTTGAGTTTTTAGGTAGTCTTCAACTTGATGCCTGCCTATCGTCGCTCTGACTTACTCCTACCTCTCGTCGTCTTAGCTTAGACTATGAATTGACAGAGGGGGTTAAAAGTGTCCGACCTTTTGTTTCCTGCTCGGTTGCCCTTGAGTGCCCAGGAAATGTGTTCCCAAGCTCGCACTTACACTTGCTTAGAACGCCTCTCGATGCTCTGTAAGAGTTTCAAAGTTAGCTTTGAAATTTACATTCCAAAGACAGAATCAATTATTTTCATTCCTGTAGCACAAACACAAACTTGCATAGTGATTTTCAAGAAAACAATCCTAAGGACCCCTGACTTTGATCCCCCTGGACATGGTCAACTTCAAAATACTCTATCTGAAAATCAATGCATTATCTTTATAAAAAATAGTTGAGGGCGTGTAGTATATGCCACGAGCTTTCCGACAAGCCCAAGAGCTCAAAAAATGGATTTCGTATGGAAAAGTTATGACTGTTCAGGGTTTAGGGAGTTAAAACACGATTCAATCTGGCCGACGACAGATCCTAGGATTTTCTTCAAATCACAAGTGTAGGAACCTCACAAAGATGCTAATTGATTGACTATTGTGCCCCAAAATTGCCCCAAATTTTGAATTAAAAAACCCTAATTTTTTGGCCGAAAAGCCTGTCAGTCGCGATCGACAGGTCTGTCAATCGCGATTGACAGAGGTGTCCGTCGGGGCTGTCAATCGCGATCGACGGTGTCAATCGCGATCGACAGAGTCGATCGTGGCTGTCAATCGCGATTGACAGTATCAATCGCGATCGACACGTTTTCCGGATTTTTCGCCGAGATTTCAGTCAATCGGGGGCCTATCAGTCGCGATGGACACGTGGCTACGCGCAAAAGTCAATCAATCGTGGAATTTCAATCAATCGCGATCGACGGTATCAATCGCGATTGACAGAGGTGTCGGTCGTGGCTGTCAATCGCGATCGACGGTATCAATCGCGATTGACAGGGTCCTACGTGGCAGTCAGTCGATCGTGGAGGTCTGTCGATCGCGATTGACAGGGTCTGTCGGTCGCGATTGACAGGGTCTGTCGGTCGCAATTGACAGAGGCTGTCGGTCGCGATTGACAGAAAACCTCGGAATTTTTCTACTGTTTTTAATGTTTTAGGATGTGCTCCTTGTGCTTGTACTAGTGGTGCACTCACTTTTGTGAAAAGCCAAAAATTTCTGTCAGTCGCGATCGACAGAAGCCTGCGACCGCGAGATAGTTTCTTCGAATTTCGTACCTGCGCAGGAAGCTGGGGATGATGATACAGCAAGAACCTGCAATGAAACTCAAGAAACATGCAAAATACGCACACACAATTTCGCTCTCTCGCTCTCTCTCACAAGTGAAATGAGGGAAATGAGGTGGGGAAGGTGATATGATCAAAAAACTGAAATTTCCGCGATGATGGAGATGGAGGTGGGAGATGATGATGATAATGATGGAAATGAAGATGGAGAAGAAAGTAAAAGAAAAAGATGAAGGCGAAGAAAATACCTACAACTCCAACGCGTCAACTCTACGTCTTACCATCACACGCTCGTCCTCAAAGCTCAATCCCCGGCAACGGCGCCAAAATTTGGTGTAGCTCAGTGATGAGTAGCACCTCCTTTAATGTCAATCCGGGAAGACGTGAGGATGGTATGAAGACCACGAGCAAGTGGCGGCACAAGTGCGTGAGTGAGAAGCACACAAGCATGCACACACATACACACACACGCGCACACACGGCAAGACAAAGAGAGAGAATCAATGGAGTTCTTTAGATTACTTTCAAAAGCTCTTACAAGTTCGTTTCTATTACAATCTAGCCTCAAAAATGAGCTCTCTAGCTCTTTTTATAGTTTTTGACTAGGTTCTGGCCCTGTTCAGACCTAGTGTCCGGCCTAGTTAAAAATTAGGTTCCAGGGATTATTTGAGGGCTCAAACGATATCTAAAAAATACGAAAATTGGCAGGTAGATACTTCTAATGCTCCTCAAGCTCAAGGACTCCTTGGCTTGCACAAAATGGAGCTACAAAAAGATGAAATGATATTTACAATGGTGCTTAGTGATGATAATCACTTTTAATGGGTGTAGAGGTTTTGAAAGATTAAGGTTGCCTTAGTGCTAAATCTGCGTGAATGTTCATAAGTGCTTCTTCCTGAAGAAAATTGTTGGCCTACTTGCCAGATCTTCGTTGACTCCCTTGTCTGCTTGTGCTTTCTCTCCCTTGTCCACTGCTAACAGGACCATTGAGGGCTTTTGCCTCTTTCTCTCCTTGTGGTGACTATACTCCCCAACCACTTTTATAGATAATGAGCACGGGAAGAAGCTTGTACCTTCTTCTTATCTCACCACTATCATTTGATTGCCCACTGCATGCCACTCACTACAAGGTAGATATTGTATCTTTCAATCATAATGAATTTTCACTAGATTTTTCTTAGCCTTAGACTTTTTTTTCTCTACCTTCATATTTGGTAGATTTATCTAAGCATAGCTCATCTTAAAATGAGCTTGCACATTTATCTTCAACAAAGGATAAGCGTGATAGTGAGATCTCAATCAAAGGATCTAGTATGCTTGAGTGAATTCAAGACCTGCTCAAGAAGAAGGCCCTCTTTAAGGGAAAAAATAAAGTGAAGTGGATAAGGTATTCGAACATGACCCATCTTCATGTATATATAGAAAAGAGGAGGGAAACGAGAAAACAAGGGACTAGGTCCCCTCATGTAGAGGCGAAAACCTTCAGCTATGATTAAAAATTCCTTCAATGTGTGTGGGATCTGTCACATTTATAGAGCCTTTATGTTGAATCACTTGTTTAAAGATAAATAACTTCCTTCAATGTGTGTGGGATCGCTCACATTTATAGAGCCTTTATGTTGAAACAATGATTTAAAGATAAATGTATGAACCCTGAATTCAACTCTCTTAAAGAGGTGAACATTTACAAAAATGACATTTGGGGAGGCTTAAACATATATCTGCTTCTGACATGTGTTTATTCATGTTGCATCAATAGTATTAGGTTGCACAAAGATAGGCATCAAGAAGAGTTGAGTTTAGTACCTTCTGGAAACCCAAGAGGATGCGAATCACAAGTGGCTAGCAACTCAATTCAAACTACAAAGACCCCATGTAGTACACTATTGCCTCTGTTTATGCACCCAATGTCATGTCCAATAGAGTTGCAACCTACAAAGCATTAGAATCTTTCTCATCATAATATATTATTTCTAAAGACTTTTCTATGGTCAAAGCTCTTTCTAATAGATGGGAGCAAAGAGGAATGCTTCTTGAGGGAGAGGAAAAGGAAATTGGGAACTAGGTTAAGCTCCATCATCACCTACTGGAAATCAAATACATTAGTTGGTGGTCTAACGTAGAAGTCCATCTGTTTCTTGGAAGGCAAGAGTGGATAGAAGTTATGTGTCCCAAGAGGTCAACGTCAATTCTGGCCTTCCCTCCGTCAAGCAATGTATGGACCTGGTGGTGGTAGAACACTTTTCCATGTTGGTCACTTCAAAAGGTCTTGCTAAGCCAAAGAAGCCCGCTTGGTTCACTGAAAACCCATTGACCTTTTCCCTCCTCTTAGTTCGATATGAGATCTCCCTGACATGGACTATGCTTTCTATGGCCATTCTTCCCGCCCAAAATGTTGGATGGAAGGCGTTAGGAAAACTGAAAGTATACTAAGTAGATCACAAGGGATTCTACAAAACATCAGACAAACAAGAAGGGAATAACTTTATCAAAGGCTCAAAACATTAGAAAGAGAAGTCAGTTTTTGCCATTCAGAATATCAAAATGGGCTGCAAAAGATCAGAAGCATGTTGAGGCATTAAGAGGAGGACATTGAAAGAAGGAATTTACAGATCTACTTTAAAGAGTGGTAGGCTAGAAAAGTAGAAACAATTCCAAATAAATGTGTATACTACTAAAAGAAAAATAAAGAGAAGGATTGCATTCTCTATATGATCAACAATATTGGTAATTTTAGGACAAAAACTAGATGTAAATACCTTTCCAATGAATGCTTAGTCATCCAATTTGGAGCTCTACAGAGAGAGGAGAAACCTCTACAAGTTCACAATTGTTGATGAAGATGGTGTAGAGAAATGAAGGAGCAACACAATGCATGCACATACATACATATCACATGCACATGCATATATTGCACACACAGACACATACATACATATAAAAAACACACACACACATAGGCACACATGCATACCCATGCAAATGGACATAAAAGATAGAAGTTTTATCATCCATCCAACAAAGGACTTATGGTCAGGAGAGATGTTGTGTTTGATGAGAATGACTCTTGGTTTGAAAATGAATGCAAGAAAGTCAAATTGCCATATAAAATGGAAGAAGAACTTTCAAGCCTCACCAAGGAGGAGCCAAGCACAATTGAAGACATCAAATCAAATGATGAAGACACCATCAACTTGGAAGAATTTAAAGTATGGAAATCAAAAGGCGAGGTTAAGATGAAGAAGTTGGAGGACATACCTGATTCATCCAACCAAGACTTCAGGTGATCACAAAGAGAGAGTAAGAAGCCAATCAGATATGGGTATGATACTTCATTAGTCACTAAGCATTCCATTTATGTTGCTAAGGATTTACCACTTGAAGAACCTTCTTCATATGAAGAAGCAAGTACCAAAGCAGAATGGAAGGAGGCTATGGATGAAGAAATAGAAGTACTCCAAGAGAATGACACGTGGGAGTTAGTACCAAAGGAAGCATCAATGGAGGTAATTGATTCTAGGAGAATTTACAAAATCAAAAGAAACTCATATGGATTCATAAAGAGGTATAAAGCTAGGCTGTGGCTAAGGTTTTTGCAAAAATCCAAGGAGTATATGATGAAGAAACGGTTTCACCTATGGCTAAGATGCCAACTATCAGAGTATTGGTAAGTGTAGCTACATCTAGAAATTGGAATATGTACCAATTAGATGTGAAAAATTTTGTTCTCAATGGATGGATTTTAAAGGAGGTTTACATTGACCAACCTCCTGGTTATGAAGATCTAAACAAGTTAAATCATGTATGCAAATAGAACTGAGCCCTTTATGGTTTGAAAGAGGCACCTAGGGCATGGAACCATAGGTTAACAACCTATCTTCAAGACCAAGGATTCATGATGAGCAAGGCAAATTCTTCTCTGTTTATCAAGAGGAGTAATGCAAAAATGATATATTTATTTGTATATGTGGATGATATTACTCTTACAGGAATTGATGCATCAAACAAATCAAAAACCAGATGATGTAGGAGTTCAAAATCAATGATCTAGGGTCTCTAAAATATTTTCTTGGACTTGACTTAGTATACACTAACTCTCGAATCTACATCACTCAAAGGAAATATGTGCACGACATGTTGAAGAAGTTCCACTTGGAGGATGCAAAAAATAGCTAGCACCCCTATGGAGGTAAATCATAAATTGAGTGCTCATGAAGGTTATTTGCTGGAAGACATTGTAGGTTATCAAAGCATAGGAAGTCTAAACTATGAAACGTTAACAAGGATTTACATATGTTATTGAGTAAGTGTTTTGAGCCAATTCATGCATAAACATAGAGCACCTTACTTGGAAGCTACCAAAAGAATTCTGAAGCACCTCAAAGGTACTTAAAATCAAGGTCTTTACTTCCAATACACATCAAATTTGGATATAAAATTGTACTCACATGCAGATTGGGCATGATGTTAGGGTGACAGAAGATTTCTCTACTCATGCTTTGGGACTTCACACTCATTCACCAATGATCTTTGGTGATAACACTAGTTCTTTGCATCTTAGAGCCAATCCTATTTATCATGCAAGAACCAAGCATATAGAAGTGCATTATCGCTATGTTAGAGAGAAACTCTTGAGCCAAGAGATTCAACTAGCATATGTATCAATAAATATGCAGTGTGCTGATTTGTTAACCAAAGCACTTGATGGTACTAATCTTTGGAGGTTTAAAACCATGATTGGATTAAAGAATATTCACGTAGATTGATGAAGCAATGCAAGACAAAATGTTTGGCTTGAGGGGGAGCTGTTGGTGCAAAATGATCAAGCCTACACATTTGGATTAGAAGACAATATGTGCAACTATCTTTGAATAATCTTGCAAAAGCTTGTATCTCGTGGTGTTAAGAGGAATATTAGTTACGAGTCTCAAACAATGGAATAACTCCTAAATCAAGGGAGTCACTTTTAGTTTGAGCAAAATTTGAATTCAAATTCAAATGTAGAAGAAATTTCTTATAGAAGGCTTTTGTAAATCTCATGGTTGTGTGGCCTCATTTAGAGCTCTCTCCTTGATCATTTGTAGAGGTTGAGTGACTCACACCCTAGCCCAATTAGTCCATCATCATTGAGCATCATTACAACGCCCAATGATCTAATTATGTTTTATAATACATGTAGTTCATTGAACATCTCTATCTACTTCTCTGATATGACTACGTAGAACTCTCAACTTTCTCTGGTCATATCTTAGTGAATACACAACCTTTTTTTACAATCTTTGGCTTGTTGGAACAAGCTTGAAGTCTAGTGCTCACTGGTCATCTACTAGTTAGCCCCTAAAAAATCAGGGGTAAGATTTGGATTGCTAAACTTATTTCTCAGAGCATAGTTTATCATTTTAGATGACTCCACTTGCAATCATTAGCTATCTAAGCTAATTGAATTCCCTCAAAAGGAATTTCATCACTTTTAATTATACGCTGACCTCTGAGCAAAAGAACCAACACGTGTATGGATATAAAAGAGCAAGTTCTGTGACACTAGCTATTCATGAAGTCATTTGTCTTGATTCAATTGTTTCCAGCATCAAATCCAAAGTACATAGGTACTCTCTTGGTGTCATTTGCAAGCTAAAAGGGCCTACTATATAACTTTGAAGTGTATTAGGGCAGGTACAAAGCAAGTTTTAGCAGTACCACCTCACTTCTTTGAGGTATCCATCCATCTCCTCCAATAGCATAGAACTCTCATTTGAGGTAGTGAGTGGTGTGGCTGATATGGGAAGGATGAGCATGCAAGAAACATGTTCAGATTAGGAATTTTGTGAGAAGTTTACTATAAACTAGGGTACTCCAAGTGGAGAAGCCGATATAGTTGAATATTTGTCTAATTGGTGATGTGTTGATGGAGAAAACCTATGATAGCTCAAACGCTTGGAGAAAGAAAAATCATTTTGAATGTGTTTTTAGAACGTAGGATATGGGAATTTTTAAGCCACTAGAATGTAATTGAAATTTCTAGAAAATGTAATTGGAAAGGACATACATCGAAAGGTTGTAGCATAACACTTCTAACATTTTGATAATGAGAAAGTGCGGGGAGCAGATGCACATGAGACCAAGACATTGGACTATGGGTATGTGTGGTGCACCTCTAGGTTGTCTCCTTGCAAGTTTTTCTTACACTCGTGTATTCATCTTCACTCTTCTGAGTATTAAGTCATTTTGATGATCTTGTTTGCATGATATTTGGTTGGTGGGGATATAACTTTAATTGTGGTTGCATGTCAATCGCGGGTGAAGAGTCCGTCTTACTGTGCATAATTAATTATCATAACTTTATTGCGGTGACATATTTTGTATGCCGTTAGAAAGTTTGCTGGTGAACTTGTTAATTACAAGTTGCCGGTGGATAGTCAGGATAATGTGATGAATAACTCTACGCAATTAATGTTTCCTCTAGGAAAATAATTATAGGGTCTCTGTAATACAGACCCCTAACCATCCCAAGAACCTAATAGTTGATTTATTCCCATAAGCTGTTAACACTAGAGCCGGCCATGGGGCATGGAATAGCAAGCTTGAGGGAAGATTAAGGTTGGATGAAAGAAAGAATTCTATGATATATGCCTATAACGCATTATTTTGTATATACGCCTATTGCCCTAATGGTCTACTTATCTTTGTACATTCTCTAGTAATACATTTAGTATTGTGTGTTGTGTTGCAAGCTTCTTCTTGTTCCTTGTGTTGTTCATGTGCTTCGGCAGACGTCTAACTCCAACAATTGGTATCACAGCAGGTCCTCGCTTCATCTAGGGTGGCGTCGACACTCCTCTGGTTGCAATATCAGAATCACACGAATTTTGGTGAGCATACTCAACGTGTTTTCTGAGCTCATTTTGGCCTCCGAACACACTATCGGAGCACTTGTGCAGGCTATTTTGTCTTTTTGAGCAAAAGGTATATACCAGTTTTTGTTCGCTAGTTTAAGAATCTCGAAGTTTCCTACAGGTCTAGCAGAACTTGTTTGGGTAGTTCCATTCAACTTTTTGAGATACAGTCGATTTTTTGCATCAAGGTATTTTAGTCACCCGCCATGGCTGAAATTAGTGATGTATTTCGTATGTTGGCTATTGAGGATAAGTTGGATGGTACCAACTATTCCTTGTGGGCTTATATGATGCGACATGTATTGGCTGCAAAAGGACTGTGGAACATTGTGCAAGGTGTTGAAAAACGTCCTATCACACTTGCAACTGAAGCTGATGTACAAGGTGTCCAAGATGGTGATATTCTGCATATTCTTGTTCGTGCTATGGTTTCTGCTACACCTACTATAGAGCAGATTCGTTGGGATGGCAGAGATGCCCACGCACATGCATTGATAGCTTCGTCTATCAAACGTGCCATTATTCCTCATATTCGCTCTTGTAGAACAGCTAAGGATGCTTGGGATACACTTACCACATTGTACCAAGCTAGGAATGAGGCTCGTGTTGCTTACCTCCGAAAACAGTTGGAGAGTGAGCACATGAATGAAGGTGATTCTATGGACAGTTTCCTGAAAAGATCCAAGACTTGAAGGAGAAGTTGATTTCTGCTGATGAGGTTATACCAGATAGCTCACTTATGCAGACCGTTCTGAATGGTCTTCTTGATTGATATCAGAGTTTTGCTTCTACTCTTCGGTTGATGATGAAAGGCAATCCAAATGCCTTGTCATTTGAGGAGTTAGTCTCTGTTCTGTTGTTGGAAGATCACTCCAAGCAGAACAAGTCCATTATGCATGTTGGAGATCAAGCTTTCCTGGCTAGTCAGAATGGCAAAGGAAAATGGAGCTCTTCTACTAGTAAGCAGAAATCTACAAATGCTGCACATTGAAGAACCAAGACAAAGATGAGAAAAAATCAGAAAAGCAGAAATTGTTTTGTAAGTATTGTAAAGGGAATGGTCATATCATAAAGAACTCTCCAAAACTATCTAGAAAAGAGGCAAAGAAGAAAGAGGCTGGAATGGTTGTTGCAGAAGTCTCTACACCGAAAACGGTGGCTGCTAATCTTGTGCAGGAAGAAGAATGGGCATTTACTACTGTTTGCAGTTTTGACCCATCTTCTCATGAGCAATGCATGTCTACAATAGACTCAGATGTTTGGTACTTTGACAGTGGGGCGACCAAACATATTACCTCGCAGCGCAGTTTCTTCTCTTCACTCAAGCCTGCTCCTAAAGGGAATACTGTTACATGTGCCAACAACTCCTCTTATCCTGTTATGGGAGATGGTAAGATCATTTTGACTACTGCTGATGGTAGTTCTTTCATGTCAGATGCTTTATTTGTGCCAGGGATCAAGAAGAACATGTTATCACTTTCTGCATTAGCCAAGATTGGCTTGGTTGTGAAATTTGTTGATGACAGGTGTACAATTCATGATCTGTAAAATGGCGATGTGATTATTGCTTCTGGCATTTTATGTCATGGGATGTATAAGCTCATAGACTATGAAAGATCTGTAAATGATTTGGCATGTGTAGTAAATAAATCTCAGGCTATGTCAGATGCAAATCTTTGGCATGCACGCTTTGGTCATCTAAATTTTGCTAGTTTGCTACGCCTACAAAAATCTAAAATGGTGTCCTCTTTGCCCAAACTTCAGGCACCTAGAAAACATGTTTGTGAAGGTTGTATTTTGGGCAAAATGCAGCGTTCATCCTTTCCAAAATATGGTTCAGTTCGGACTACTAAAAAATTGTAGCTTGTACATAGTGATGTCTGTGGTCCTATGCAGACACCTTCTTTTGGGAATTATCTTTACTTCGTGACTTTCATTGATGATTTTTCCAGGCATGCATGGATATATCCATTGAAGGCAAAGTCCGAAGTGTTCATATGCTTAAAATAGTTTTTGGTTTTGGCTGAAAATCTGTGAGCATGTAAAATGGGCACCCTTCGCTCTTATCGAAGGGGGGAATATATGTCTTCTGATTTTAATGTATTTCTGGCTGAACGTGGGATAAAACACCAGTGTACAATGTCGTATACACCTCAACAGAATGGAGTTGTTGAATGAAAGAACAGGTCACTCATGGAGATGGCGAGGTGTATGGTCAAGAGTGAGGCTTTACCACATAGTTTCTGGCTTGAGGTTGTCATGTGTGCAGCATATGTGCTGAACAGGCGTCCCACCAAAGCACTACAGTCTATCACTCCATATGAGGCTTGGCATGATCTCAAGCCACTTGTTGCTCATCTGTGTGTTTTTGGTTGTTTGGCATATGAATTAGTTCCTGAACAACATCGCAGAAAATTGGATGATAAAGTAGTAAAATGTATTTTGTTGGGTACAGTTCTAAAAGTAAAGGCTATGGTCTATATCATCCAGAGACTAAACACATTCTCGTTAGCCGTGATGTTTCTGTGGAAGATGCTATTTAGCCATTGCTTTCATGTACTAAGGAGACATCTGTTAGCTCCAAAGACACGCATGATACTTTCTTGCCTCTTTTTACAGGTGGACAGACTAGTGCTGGTCCTAATGAGGTAACTTCTCAGCCTTTGTAGGTTTCATGTGATGATGCAAATAATTCCATTTCTAATGCAGATGGACATGATGCACTTATTGATGAGAGAGCTCATATTGAGCAGGCAAGAACAATGCCAAAATGGCTGCTGCAGACCTTGCGTGACAACAAATTAGATGCACCTCTGTCATATCGTACTCGTTCGGCCTCTCATAGTGCCTCTTTTGCATCAGATTGCTATGCTATGGCTGCATCTAGTCTTTGTGATGAGAATGAGCCTATTTCGTTTGATGAAGCGCAAAATTCAAAAAATTGGATGGCTGCTATGCAATCTGAATATGATGCTATAATGAAGAATGGTACTTGTTCTTTATGTGACTTGCCTCGTGGCAAGAAGGCCATTGGCACTAAGTGGACATACAAGCTGAAGTGTAAACCGGATGGTACAATTGACAGGTATAAGGCTAGGCTTGTTGCAAAGGGTTATGCACACGAAAGAGGCATTGATTTTGATGAGACCTTTGCTCCTACATGTCGTATGGATAGTTGCGTTTCCTAAGCAAAACGTATCCAAATTATGTGATTTTAAGCTTATTGGAAATCTTATCCTCTACTATTTCATGAGCGAAATATCAACTTCAAAAAGTTTATATTATGTGACTCATTGGTCCGAGAGTGATCTCCAGTCAATATACTTGTATGGACAAGTAATCTACTTAGGCCACTTGAATTTCCCAACCATACCTTATCCGAATAACATAATTTTGTGCTTTTTGGGAAGCTTTATACGTATACTTTTTCTGTCTCAAATATATTCTTCAAAGAATTTATATTCTAGGAGTTACGAGTTCGAGAGTGAAGTTTAGGTCTTTAGCACAGGTCTATGGACACACAGTCCATATTTTTTAGTTCCATTTATTGACCAAAACATATCCAAATTAAGTGATTTATAGCTTGTTTGAAAAGTCTCTTTGTCTAGTGGGATTGAATAAAGTGATAGGTCAATATAAGTTTTCAACTGAGATTAGCAAGCAATCTATGTTGTGGCTATTTCTTCAAGTCTTGGACCCACAAGTGTTCACTACATGCTTCTTGTTGTGAACTCTACAACTCATTCTTGAGAATTAGTATTAGAGAGAAATTGGTGAAAAAGCTTCATCAAGAAGTTTCGAGCTAAAACAAAGCAAAAGAGGATCTACAAAACAAGAGGGAGCTTTACAAACACAAGAGCAAAGGACTCTATTACTACTCTAGGTAAGACTCAATGTTTTTTATAGTCTTTAATGGATGAGTTAGGTCAGCAAGTAGAGAAATTGGATAAGGATAAATATCCCATGTGGAATTTTAGAATGGTCCCCTACCTCATGGGCAAAGTCTTGTGGAGTATCGTGAGTGGACCGTCGGGGCACTTTTTTCCCTCTTTAGGAGGTTTTTTTCCCCGGCTTGTATATACGCCTATTTCCCTAATGGGCTACTTATGTCTGTATATTCTTTGTTTCCTGCAATACATCGTCCGTATGGATCCAAAAAGGAATCCCAGTTCTCGTCTATTCATCAACTATCACAACACCCAAATGAATTACCAAAAGATTCTAAGAAGGTTAAGGGAAGGACTATGTGAAGATTTCATACATATGTTCATAGTTAATAAGCAGGTGTTCTCAAAGGTGGACGGACATTAGGTGGGAGTTTAAGTTGCATGACCTTTGCCCTCCTCTTATTGAGAATGAGCAGTTTGTTTTAATATGAAGAATTCTCCAGCCAGGAATCTGGACAGATCTCAAAGCCTATAAACCTAGTCCCTTGTTTTCTCGTTTCCCTCCTCTTTTCTATATATACATCAAGATGGGTCATGCCAGAATACCTTATCCACTTCACTTTATTTTTTCCCTTAAAAAGGGCCTTCTTCTTGAGCAGGTCTTGAATTCACTCAAGTATACTAGATCCTTTGATTGAGATTTCACTATCAGGCTTATCCTCTGTTGAAGATAAATGTGCAAGCTCATTTTAAGATGAGCTATGCTTGTATAAATCTACCAAATATGAAGGTAAAGAAAAAAAGGGAAATTCTAAGGCTAAGAAAAATCTAGTTAAAATTCATGATGAATGAAAGATACAATATCTACCTTGTAGTGAGTGGCATGTAGTGGGCAATCAAATGATAGTGGTGAGATAAGAAGAAGGTACAAGCTTCTTCCCATGCTCATTATCTATAAAAGTGGTTGGGGCTAAGAAGTGATTTGAAACCAAGGATTTTGAGGTGATCCACAATTCTATCAAGATTGTCTTGGTCCGTTTTGCATTCCACACCAATATTGCTGATCATATAGGGAATGCAATCCTTCTCTTTATTTTGCTTTTAGTAGTATACACATTTATTTGGATTTTTTTCTACTTTTCTAGCCTACCACTCTTTAAAGTAGATCTGTAAGTTCCTTCTTTCAATGTCCTCTTAATGCCTCAACATGCTTCTGATCTTTTGCAGCCCATTTTGATATTCTGAATGGCAAAAACTGACTTCTCTTTCTAATGTTTTGAGCCTTTGATAAAGTTATTCCCTTCTTGTTTGTGTGATGTTTTGTAGACTCCCTTGTGATCTAGTTAGTATACTTTCAGTTTTCCTAACGCCTTCGATCCAACATTTTGGGCGGGAAGAATGGCCATAGAAAGCATGGTCCATGTCAGGGAGATCTCATATCAAACTAAGAGGAGGGAAAAGGTCAATGGGTTTTCAGTGAACCAAGCGGGCTTCTTTGGCTTAAGAAGACCTTTTGAAGTGACCAACATGGAAAAGTGTTCTACCACGACCAGATCCATTCATTGGTTGAGGGAAGGAAGGCTAAAATTGACGTTGACCTCTTGGGACACATAACTTCTATCCACTCTTGCCTTCCAAGAAACAGATGGACTTCTACCTTAGACCACTAGAAGCCACTAATGTATTTGATTTCCTGTAGGTGATGAAGGAGCTTAACCTAGTTCCCAATTTCCTTTTCCTCTCCCTCAAGAAGCATTCCTCTTTGCTCCCATCTATTAGAAAGAGCCTTGACGATAGTAAAGTCTTTAGAAATAATATATTATGATGAAAAAGATTCTAATGCTTTGAAGGTTGCAACTCAATTGGACATGACATTGGGTGCATAAATAGAGGCAATAGTGTTCTACATGGGGTCTCTGTAGTTTGAATTGAGTTGCTAGCCACTTGTGATTCGCATCCTCTTGGGTTGCCTGAAGGTACTAAACTCAACTTTTCTTGATGTCTATCTTTGCGCAACCTAATCCTATTGATGCAGCATAAATAACCACATGTGAGAAGCAGATATATGTTTAAGCCTCCCCAAACGTCATTTTTGTAAATGTTCACCTCTTTAAGAGAGTTGAATTCAGGGTTCATACATTTATCTTTAAATCATTGTTTCAACATAAAGGCTCTATAAATGTGAGCGATCCCACACACATTGAAGAAAGTTATTTATCTTTAAACCAGTGTTTCAACATAAAGGCTCTATATATGTGAGAGATCCCACACACATTGAAGGAATGGCTCATTCTCATCACAGAGACTAGACGCAACCATAGCATAGCAATCTGATGAAAAGAAGGCACTATGAGAGCCTGAACGAGTATGATATGACAAAGGTGCATCTAATTTTCTATCACGCAAAGTCTGCACCAGCTATTTTGGCATAGTTTTTGCCTGCTCAATATCAGCTCTCTCATCAACAAGTGCATCATGTAAATCTACATCAGAAATGGAATGATCTGCATCATCATACGACACCTGCAAAGGCTAAGAAGTTGCCTCATTAGGACCAGCACTAGACTGTCCACCTGTAAAAAGAGGCATCAAAGTATCATACATGTCTTTGGAGCTAACAACTGTCTCCTTAGTACATGAAAGCAATGGCTGAATAGCATCTTCCACAAAAACAAGATCAGGGCTAACCAGAATGCATTTAGTTTGTGGATGATATAGACGATAGCCTTTACTTTCAGAACTATACCCAACAGAAATACATTTTACTGCTTTATCATCCAATTTTTTGTGATGTTGTTCAGGCACTAATGCATATGCCAAACAACCAAAAACATGCAGATGAACAACAGATGGCTTGCAATCATGCCAAGCCTCATATGGAGTGATAGACTGCAACGCTTTAGTGGGACACGTGTTCAATACATATGCTGCACACATGACAGCCTCACGCCAGAAACGATGAGGTAAAGCATGTCTCTTGACCATACACCTCGCCATCTCCATGAGAGACCAGTTCTTCCGTTCAGCAAATCCATTCTGTTGAGGTGTATACGGCACTGTGTGCATCCCAGCAAATCTGCTCTACAGTAGGTGCAGTAGAAATAGCAACACGCACAGGAATCTGCGGAATATCATCTTTGACACCATCTTTATTAGCTCCAACACATGTATTTGCAGTACTTGTTGTTACAGGTGTAACAGGACGTCTTTCAACACCCTGCACAATGTTCCACAATCCTTTTGCAACCAATATATGTAGCATCATATAAGCCCATAATGGGTAGTTGGTACCATCCAACTTATCCTCAATAGGGAACATACGAAATACATCACCACTTTGAGCCATGGTCGGTGACTAAAATACCTTGATGTAGAAAATTGACTGTATCTCAAAAAGTTGAACAGAACTGCCCACACGACTTTTGCTAGACCTGTAGCACACTTGGAGATGCTTATACTAGCGAACAGAAACTGGTATATAGCTTTGGCACAAAAAGATGAAATAGCCTACACAAGCACTGCAATAGTGCATTCCGAGGCGGAAATGAGCTCAGATCGCGATTTCGGCACCACAGAGCGAAGCCGTTTTGATCTCTAAAACACCCTGAGTATGCTCACCAAATTTCATGCGAATCTGAGACTACAAACGAAGGAGTGTTAACGGCACCCTAGATGAAGCGACAACCTGCTCTGATACCAATTGTTCGAGATAGATGTCTGCGGAAGCACGCAAATACCACAAGGAAGAAGAAGAATCTTGGAGCACAAACACACAATAATGAATGTATTACTAGAGAATGTACAAAGATAAGTAGCCCATTAGGGCAATAGGCGTATATACAATATGGGGGGAAAAAACCTCCTAAAGAGGGAAAAAAGTGCCCCCGCGGTCCTAGTGTGCTCACACACATCACTACCTAGATATATCAACAAGATAAAACACAATATTGGGTGCAATCTCCCCCCATGCACTCTGTTTCGACAGTCCAGAGAGTGCATGTATTTATAAGAATGTTTTATTATGTCCGAAAGAGTGATTACATGAGAGTAGCTTCGAAAAGCGATCCTGAAACTAAAATTTGGTAACTTTTACAGAAAACCTTTGCTTTCAATAATAGAAATCGCGGTCTACAATGACCCTTATTCTAACCACTATTTTTCTAATTATTTCTATAATAGAACTTTCTACGCAGGTTTATTTACAAGCTAAATAAAGTATAAATCAGATTATTGATTTTTGCCCTTTCATTCCTTTCATTCTCCTCACGAACCTTCAACTGCTATATCAAAAATCCCAAAAACACATTAATACAGTAATAAATTAACACTCCAACAATGCCTTGTTCAAGACATTCCATAATTCATAACAAAGAATGGATGTGTTTCACCTAATTTTGTCATGCTTCATCCTCCCCATCTTTCTCTAAAACTCTTTACACATTTCATCATCATTATTTTCGAAGAGTTTTACTTGTCTTCTTGCAGAAAAAACTTTAAACAGAGTATTATCTAGTTCCATTAAAACAAAGGATGATTAAAATTTACTTTTAATACAGCATATGGCCGAGACAATCTTTTCACTAATTTGTTTCTCGGTTTGTATTGAGTGTCAGATGAAATATTATAAACCAAAACCCAATCACCTTCTTGAATTTTCTTTAGACCTAATTGTTGTGATTTATTAAAATATGTTTTCTTTTTTAATCTAGATTCCTTTATCATTTTAATTGCATCTCCATTGCCTTCCTCTAATTGTTGCAATATCATGCATAATAACTCCTCATTCATCGTGTTATCAATCCAAGGAATTTTTATCCCAGTCCAAATTTGAGTCTAGGTGGGAAAAATGGAATTTTAAGAGTGCCTCAGCTCAGCAAGCATATACCTTGTTGAATGGGTGCACATCATTCTATTTTTCAAAAGTGCAAAAGGTATGTATCTAGGTGGTTGTTTAATATCACCATTATATGCTTTAGCTATGGCTTCCCCAATAGATGGATGTCCTCTTTCAATTTCACCATTGGCTTCTAGATTATATGCAGTTCTGAGAAACAAATGAATACCATGATCTTCAAAGAGTTCTTAGGTTCTTTTGCATCTAACTCTCCTCGATCGGAAACTATTTTCTCTATATATCCAAAGCGACTTATGGTGTCTTGAAGCAAGAATCTGAAAACATTCTAAGTGGGCTTAGAGTGAAGTGCATGTCTCTCTACATGATTAGTTAAGTCTTCTCATGCAAGTACAATAACACATTTTTTCAAATTCCTTTTGTCATAGTGAAAAGATCTACTACCCACTTGTAGTAAACACAAGGAGCATACATAGGATGTAAAGGATCCCTATGTTTGAGTGACGAATGAGGCTGCCATGTAGAAACATAGTTACTAATGTCAACATACATCCTAGGCCAATAATAGATGCTTTGAATTTTTTTCGTATGTTCCATAAAACCCTTTATGACGTGCCCATACATTCTGATGCATTTTCGTCATACCTTGCAACATAAGATCTTTTTTTTATTAAGATTTGGTTTGGATTTTGACGTTACCTTTAGCATGTCTGCAAATACATTCGTTACATAGGAAAAATTTGTAAGCTTTTTGCCTAATGGTATGAACACTGTTCATATTCCAGCTAGGTAATGGTTGCAATGTACTTAGATAGTTTCTTATTTCTCTCCATTCATCTTCATACTCAAACTCATAAAATTGCTCATACTCATAGACATGTGGAACATGTAAGAAATAAAACAGTACAGCGGAATAGACTTGTAGACAGAGTTGAGAGAAAAATGCAGACAAAGATAGAGGCAGACTGAGAGATAGAGAACTCAAATTCTCATATTGCCAAACATAAAGCAGTTACAATGATGGTGTTGTCCACCCGTGCGCTCCCACTGTGGAGCTTAGATGGAGATCTAGACAGACTCTAGATGAAGGGCTTACTAGTGCGCAATGCTATGTAAAGCTCAACCTGGGCCGTGCTTATATAGCTTTTACAAGGCGGTTCGGTATAGATAAAAGTAGTCGGGAGATACAAAATAGTCGTTAAAATATATGATCCGACAATATCTCCACGACCATAAGTCCTACCGTCTCGGCCCTACGGGCTGGGGGGATAGGCCCCCCGGACCCCGCAGAAGGGGGCAAGCCCCCCTCTGCACTCCCCCCATTAAGGTTCTATGGGGAAACCGCGCGACGCTACAGGGCCTTTGTTTTCACCATAAATGGTAACCCAATGGCCTGGAAGTTTATGCCCTACCTAACCTAACGGCTAGGCTCACAAAGACCATCTATAACCATCAACGGTCACACATAGACCTCATCTAACTTGGAAGTTAGGGTTCCACAAATGTCCGGGCTCTCATAATGGATTCTCCTCATAATGGGGGCCTTACAAATTAGAGCACCATGGATCATTTGTGGTCACATCAGGGTGGAGTATTGAGCATATCTAACACCCCCCCTCAATGTCCACCCGATGGTGAACTACCTCCTTGGTCCAATCCCAAGCTTTGGAAAGTGTCGAAGAAGTTGCTCTCTCCCAAGAGCCTTGGTGAAGATGTCTCCTCCATTTTCTTCAGTAGGGCAATAGATTATCTCCACGACCCCGTCCTCAATCAACTCTCGCACATAGTGATACTGGATTTCTATGTGCTTGGTACGTGCATGGAAAACAGGATTTTTGGCAATGGCCATGCAACTTTGGTTGTCACACTTCAACTCTGTAGCCTCTTGTCCTTGTATTCCTATGTGCCATAGGATCCTCCTCAACCATACTGCTTCACATGCTGCAACGCATGCAGCTTTGTACTCAGCTTCAGTAGAAGATAATGCTACAGTCGGTTGCTTCTTACTGATCCAAGAGAAAATCCCTGATCCTAAAGAAAAGCAATATCCAGAAACTGATTTTCTGGTATCAATATCTCCTGCCCAATCTGAGTCAGAGTATCCGACTAGAGATGATCCTTCTTCATAAAGAATCCCATAATCAGTGGTTCCTTTCACATACCTGAGTATCCGCATGCTTGCCTTCCAATGAGTTTGGCAGGGCTTATTAGAGAACTTGCTTACTACTCCAACAACATAAGAGATGTCTGGTCTGCTATTGCACAAGTAGATGAGGCTTCCAACTATTTTCTTGTATCTTCCAATGTCCACTGGAGGTGAAGTATCTTCAATAGATAATTTTTTGTTGACCTCCATAGGTGTAGAAATTTCCTTGCAATCCTCCATGTCGAATGCCTTCAATATCTGCCTTGCATACTTTTGTTGAGAGATGAAAATCTTCCCTGGTTCCTGCCAAACTTCAAGACCTAAGCAATAATGCATTAAGCCCAAGTCTGTCATTTCAAATTCTGAACTCAGGGCATCTTTTGTTTGTTGAAGAAGAGCATCATCATTTCCTGTAATCACAAGGTCATCTACATAGAGTACAAGCACAATTGTCTTCCGTCCTTTCTTTAGAACATACAAGTTAGCATCAGAAGCACATCTTTTGAACCCTAGATCCAAGAGATACTTATCTATCCGTTTGTACCATGCTCTAGGGGCTTGTTTTAGCCCATATAATGCCTTCTTCAGCTTACATACCTTGTTCTCTAAGTGGGGAGCCTCAAACCCTGGTGGCTGAGACACATATACCTCCTCCTTGAGGTCTCCATTCAGGAACGCTGACTTGACATCCATGTGATAGACTGGCCAACGCTTATGTGCAGCCACAGCTAGTACTACTCGGATAGTAGTCATTCTTGAAGTCCGGGCAAATGATTCACAAAAGTCAATGCCTTCAACTTGTGAGTAGCCCTGTGCAACAAGTCTTGCTTTATATTTTTCTAGAGTACCATCAGCCTTGTACTTTAGCTTCCAAACCCACTTGGTGCCAATGACTTTACGCTTAGGGGGTCGATCCACTAGCTCCCAAGTTCCATTCTTCATGATATTGTTGTATTCTGTTTGCATGGCAGCCCTCCAATTCGGATCATGGAGTGCCTCTTCCACATTGGTTGGTTCCTTTGCTTCTTGAATGAGATCAGCCATCAAGGCTGTGTTTACAATATGGGCACTTGCCCGTCTCTATTCCTCTATTCTCTGTGATCGCCTCGGTCCATCTGCAACCTGTTCTAGTGACTGTGGGATGGGGTTTGCAGAATCATAGAGCTGCCTCACCCAACGTGGCAATGGCTTTTCCACTTGGGTATCGGCAGGTTGGTGACTTTCAGACTCATCATCTGAAGATGATGCTTCCTTCTCTTGTGTAGAAGGGATAGCTCTTGGGCCAGGTTCATAGTGGATTGCCCCTTCGCCTGATGATAAAGTGGAAGCTCTCTTTTCCTCCTCCACTGCATGTGGCTGCTCCTCCTTAAACACCACATCACGACTCGCCATGATCTTCTTAGCCTCATGGTCATAAAGCTTATAAGCCTTCTTATCTTCACTGTACCCTAGGAAGATACATTTGATGCTTTTTGGTTGAAGCTTGTTTCTTTCTCTATCTGGAACATGTGCATAACATTCACTTCCAAATACTTTGAAATGGGAAACAGAAGGTTTTTTACTAGTGTAGGCTTCTTGTGGAGTCTTTCCATCAAGTGCCTTGGTGTAGCTTCGATTCAAGATGTAGGCAGCAGTGTTAACAGCCTCTGCCCAAAACTGATTAGGTAGACCCTTTCCTTTCAACATGCACCTTGCCATCTCCATGATGGTTCGATTCCGACGTTCTACAACACCGTTCTGTTGAGGACTATGTGCCACTGTGAGTTGATGCTTGATTCCCTTACTCTTGCAGAAATCTTCAAACCCTGTTGATGTGAACTCACCACCACCGTCTGTCCTGAATGTCTTCATCTTCTTCCCTGTTTCAGTTTTAACAAGCTGAAACCATTCTTTAAACTTACCAAAAGCTTGAGCCTTATCACGAAGGAAGTACACCCACATCTTCCTGCTATAGTCGTCGACAAGTAACATGAAGTAGGAAGATCCGCCCAAGGCCTGTGTAGGCATTTTTCCGCACAAGTCAGCATGCACCAACTCTAGAGGATAGCTTGCCCTGTTCTTGCTTTCTTGTGGAAACGCCTTCCTCTGTTGCTTGCCCATCATGCAAGCTTCACATGGTTCCTTCATTTCTGCAATCGATGGTAGGTGTGCAACCATACCTCTGCGATGCATCTCCTTCAGTACAGGGTATCCAATGTGGCCGAATCTCTCATGCCATAGCTTACTTGTGCCCACGTTTGTAGTGGCTGTAAGAGCACACAACTCATACAGGTTGTTCCTCCTTATGCCAGTCCCAATGATGTTGTTGTTACCGTCCATAATCTTAGCTCCTGTCTTACTGAAAGATACTTCATTAGGGAAAAAAATGAACCCTGCATGGGCCTTTTGGATTAAGGAGTGATTAGTGATGGACCAATGAGAGGAGGGTGGTGGACACAGTCTATAGCCTATAAATCACTAGGCTGAAGGGGGATGAGGGGACAGGATTCCCCTATGTTCAGGTTTTGCCTCTAGAGAGAGAAAGGAATCTCGTAACTTACCTGGGCCCAAAAATTCAAAATTTTCAAAAAGTTATAAAACTCATCATAACACCATTTAATGGTCCCCCAACCACTTTTTCGGATCAAAAGTGCTATTTTTGGGTTCTAAATCAAAATCCGTGCATGAACTGAAGTGAAAAAAGTGACTTTTTCAAAAATAACTCAAAATGCAACTTTCTCCCTCCAAAACCTCCCATTTTCATACCCAGGTCCCAAAAAGTCATCTCTTTCCACTACTTTCTCTCCCTAGCACACCATTGCAGCTCCTGCATCTCCATTTCTTTCTCTATGCATCATCTTCTTTGAATTCCTACTGTCATTTCCATAGCCTGATCTCCAATTGAGAAACCTAAATCTCATAGACGTCCAAAAGATGAGGTTATCGCGATAAAATGTCACAATATCAAGGCTCCAGAAGGATTTTGGTTAGGACAGGAGTTCTGCAAAGGTGCATGGGTGTACATGCAACCCTCTGGTGTTGGTCCTCACCGTGTGAGAGATCGTGGAAACTTGGATCTTCATTGGAAAGGGAAGTTACTAGGCTTCAAAAAGCTCAAAAATGGTGAAACTGTTGCCATTGTACAACATGTGTTCACAATGTCAACCATGAAATTGGAAAACTCAAACAAAATGAGATATCCTATCAACTGTAAGTATTACTCATTGACTTTTGTCCAAATTTCAGAATATACCTAGCTAAGTTGTGTATTTTTTTGTTGTAGACATATTTCCTTCTACCTTGGTGGAAGAACAACCACTTCATAGTCTTACAGGTACTTTCCAAGCATTGCATGTAGATGTTGGGTCGATAGTCTTTCCACAAGCCCGTCCTGCTGAGCTATTATGTGAGAGAGTTTTCTTTTACACACATACATATGTTGTACCCTCTTCATCAAATGATTTTGGCAAGTTAGAGATGATTAAGGTAGATTCTCTCTTAAAGCTTGAGTGGCCGCAACCTGATGTATGGACATTAACATCTTTGAAGCATAAGATGGTGATGGACATACACAACTCTTTGAAATTTACAAGAGTTTCAAGATCTATAGGATTACATTGGTGTGTTCCTGTTCATTGTTTTGTACATTTATTTCAGATATTCACAATTCTAGAGACGTCAACAATGTTCATGTTAAAAGATATCACGTATGAGCAGGTAGAGTGTTTGCTAGGTGAAAAATGGGGACTTGTAGAAGGATGCACCAAAGGGGATAGATACATTTGTAAAATTGGTGCAAGAGGCATAGGATTTCGATACTTGAAACATCGTACTTCATTGTACATTAGATTCTATTATGATCGTTGGATGTGTAAACTTGGTGAATGGATACCATTACAAAGTTCTGAGGGTGTTTTAATTTCATTTGAAATTAAGATAAATCTACCCAACAATGAAATGGAAGTTATTTCAGTAAATCATCATTGGACTCTTGCCAACATGAGAGAACATCTAGTAATCATGGGATTTGAGGATCTGGATCAATCAAAGTTCAGAATACAAGGGCATAAGGTAAGTAGCATATGGTATTTCTTCTTTTGTTTATACAAATTCTTACACTCAAATATGTTCATTTAAAGTTTTCTATTTGTCTGCAGATTGGTAAGAGGTTGGAGGATAAAATTAAAGTCCTCCTTGAATGGAGTGTGGATGGAACTCAACTTTCATTGTCATAGCTCAAGGACTATTTGAGTGCTACAGTGTACACACACCTATGTTCCATTTATAATCCTACATCTGCAACAATGTATTTAACATGCAAGACATGTAGCATGTAAAATTTTTTGATCTCAATATGATGTACAATTTGCCAAATCTTTGGTTTTTCCAATGGCAATTTATTATAATTTTAAAGTTCTGAGAATTTTTTTTTTCTATTGTGTTGTCGTGTATCTTATTCTGGTTAATGATTCTGTTCAATCTTTTTATGAGCAAAAGTTTTTTTTCTGAGAGTTCTGTGCATGATTGTTTTATTTGAAGGTATCAGTTTTAGTTTTAAAATGGGTCCCACTCACTTTAAAATTTTGAAACTACTATAAAAGCAACACTTATTCTCTCATTTCTCACTTTTGCAACCAAGAAGAGCTACAATCACTAGCAGAGTACGCACACAAGCTAGCATCATGCGCAATGGCTGCCGCATCCTCCAGTACCCTGCAACTCAAACGTCCACGTGAACTCTTCAATGAGTTCTTGGAATCACCTGAGTTCAAAGGTCAGAACCACTTGTATGACCTACTGTCTAGGGTCCCTGATCTAGACAAAACAATTCAACTGAACTCTGATGTGCTCAAGGAAATCATAGAGTTCCTTGAGTACTACATCTTGCGTTTTTCTATAGAAATACCGCCTTATGAGGGTAAATGGGTTCCATGTGACCTTGTACTCTACATACATAGAGGCGATGAAGCCTTCATGAAGCGCCTTAAGCGCTTCATGGCAATTGCGGAAATTGCTGGGCACTTACTAGATGACTCTGTGCCATTAGTAAAAAAACTTAACAAAAAGAAGAGGATGGGTACAAAGTACCTATCCTACACTGCAACAACATATTTTATTATTAATGAGGAGCCGGAACCTACACCTGTTGAGCTCCCCAACCTTGCCACTGGGGGTTTTGTTAAGGAGAAGAATGAGCCTCAACCAGAGGCCATAAATTTTTCCAAAGAAAGCATTACAATCCACCAAGAATTCCCTGGTGGTGTTGAGGATAAACTACATGTGCAATCAAGCATGGAGGAGGCCCCCCCTTCAAATCTCAACCCCTCTGAGCCCACATTACCAGAGGTGGAACTTGAATATCTCTCCTGCATCGTTGTGGATGGAGAGGAATTTATTTTACTCCATGACATTGAGAAGGCATTCGGTCTACGTCTAGATGAATGCTTGAGTATTTTCTCCACAATGTCAGATGTTCCACTTGACAACACATCTGACATACTTGAAAAGAAGTCCATCCCACTTGGGGATTCTGTGGCAGACACCATATCAATGGTGTGTGCTGATATTTTAAATGATGACAACAATTCTACTACAGAGGAGGAGTTCAGTGCAGCACAGGAGAGGATACTGAAGCAAAAAATTCCTACATCCCATGTAGCAGAGCAGAGTGGCATGGCCCACTCTAGCATTGATCTTGATGCCCCTGGAAGAGGGGAGGAAGAAGACAAGCTTCATGATGTAAGTGGTAATTGAATTAAATAAATCGATAATTTTAAGTTAACATTGTAAGAGCTTGAATTCTCATTTGTTCTTAACAGGAAGCAATTGAGCTCGACAAGTTCGCAGCAAGGTCTGGTGGGGATCGAGCTTCTCGTGGGAGTGGTGCATCCTTGGCAAACTACATCGGAAAGTTGCCAAAGGATGATTTTGTTATCATACACAAAGACTACAGTCCCGATGGGCACTTCATCACTTGGTGCTTGAAGGCCCTTAGCAAGATTTTGTGTTTATGTACAATTACCCAAGGCACTAATTGTGTCATTTTGGTTAGGAAATCCTTAGTTGTAACTACTTTAGGACTTAATTTTAGAGGGAAAGTATTAGGGCAAATAGGTATCGCCATGAGTCTTGGAATGCAAGACCCCCATGTAATATCAAGATCTGTATTGACTTACCAGCTGCCTCAATCTCTCCAAAGGAGAAAGAAAGTTGTGGAGAAATTGAAGGCAGCTGAGAAATGATGTAATGTCTTGATAATACAAGCTTTTTTTTTCATCATTTGTCTAGTTCTGTTTATGAATGTGCTAAAAAATTGAACTTATCTTCTCTCCACAAATTGTATCTAATTGGGGGTCTTTGTATTTTGCTTTGGTCCTCTGTATGATTATATGCTTAAAAAAGGCCAAAAAAGCCCCAGCCACAGAAACGCGGGAAACAGCCCTGCAAAATTTTTGCAGGGCTGTTTCCCGCGTTTCTGTGGCTGGGGCTTTTTTGGCCTTATGTAGTGTTTTTAGGTGCTACAATACATAGGAAACTATGTAATTTCAGATTTTCAATTGGTTTTGGTATTATCAGGACCAGAAGTTTTCAGTAGGGTATAAACTCAGCCTTTAGTAGCTAAAGATGTCAATTCCTATAGGGTATAACCTCTTAATACCTAGACCCTTGCATCTCTACCATATGTCTTATGCTTACCAAAGACCAAATATTGCAAAAAAAACCCCAGCCACAGAAACGCGGGATTCAGCCCTGCAAAAATTTTGCAGGGCTGAATCCCGCGTTTCTGTGGCTGGGGGTTTTTTGGTATTAAAAAGACATGTTGCACACCAGTATGTAGAAAAGGAACATATCTAGTCATAAAACAATAGGCAAGTGCATGCATGTTTAACTGAATCCATATATAACTGACTGAAAGAGAGGGAGAGAGAGTGAAAGAGAAAAAAGAGACAAAGAATATAAGTCAAAACAAAATTTTCTATTATCCATTGTATTACATCGCAAAGTAGCCTATCATAGGGTATAATATACACATCATGGGTTATTTCCTCTAATTCTTCTTGCTAGCTGAATGTCCTTCGGTTGTATGGTTACTCTCTTGGCATGGATAGCACAGAGGTTAGAGTCCTCAAGCATGGAGATGAGGTAGGCCTCAGCTGCCTCTTGAAGTGCTTCAAGTGCTATCCCTTGTATTCTTAGACCTGTTTGGTAGCTTTGTAGTTCCTCTTTCACTACCCTTGCAAAAGCTCTTCGTGGTATGAGTAGTTCAACGGACTTTTGGTAGTGTCGTATCTCTGCAAAAGCCCTGCAGTGCTTCCTTCGTCTTTGTGGAGCTCTTGGGTTGGGAGGTATGTTTGGCTGGCGTTGAGGTCGACGTCGAGGTTGATAGTTTTTTTTTCTCCGATGTACACGATGTGAGGGCCCAGCTTCATCTTGCACATTTTGTTGTTGATGTGGTTGTTGACTTTGCTCTCTTTCCTCCTCTGTTGGTATTTGCCCTTGTCCTTGTGGAAGTGTCTTACCTCCATGTGTCACCCTATGGCTCGTTGGTATTTGCATATCATTCCATGGTGGTTGATTGTTGCTTTCCTCATATGGGGATGACTCTTCGTCGCTCTCTGGTACACTCCTTCTAATCAACTTCTGTTTGGGTCTTGATTTGATGGGTGTCCTTGTTGGTGGCTCATCATCTGAAATGGCCTCTGATCGTCCTCGAGTATAATAATCTTGTCTATTGGAAACTTCATTTTCTCGCACTGAATTGCTCCCAGGTGGTGTGCCATTGTGTGACACAGGCACAGATGTGCTCTGGGAACCACTTCGAGGCCTTTGGGGGGGTTGCAACCATGGTGGGCGTTGTGTCCCTAGATGAGGGCTAGGAAAGAAGACGTGATCTTTCCTTGCAGTTTGCTTGGTGCGTGCCATTCTCTTGAGTTGCAAAAAGTGTGAAATGAAGTGAGTTCTCTCTATTTATAGAGTTTTTTAAAAAACTGTTTGTTCACACTAGAACGGACAAAACCTGTTTAAAACCATACAGAATATTATATATTAAATAATAACACATTGAAATCAAGATTACAATAATCATATGTATTACCACATAATGGGAAATAGCGAATTCACTTTACTTCCAAGCTGAGCCTTCTCGTTGTCTCCTTGCACGCCACTGAGCATGATGAAGAGGACCTAACGATGACTTCCATTTCTCACTGGCAATGTTGTGTTGCATCTTTCTTGCAAGTTTTGCCAATTTTGAATCCCTAAGTCGTTCCACAAAAAACTTTCTCGAGAATGTAGTGCGGTAAAACCAATTAAACATCTCCTCCATGTAGTTTGATTGCATTGGGCCACCACCATGTCGGGTGTTTTTGAAGTAGACACCCCTCGCTTTGTAGTGTGACTTTTCCATTCCTTGGGTACTGAAAATCTCTAATGACCCATATCGATGCATGAAAAAAGCTCCATGTGCAAACAAAATATGCTAAAAATTGTTAAGTACATTGGAAAAAGGTAAGTGCAATGAACACTTGTAGAAGAAGATTACACTTACAATGTAGTGTGTTATATTGCTCTCTCCCCAACATTGAATGAAACACTTGGTGAACTCCACTAATGTTTCTTGAAACATTTGACGTTGAATAGCACTAGACCTAGTCAGACCCATTAAGCCTACAACCTTATCAAAGCTCGACCAAACTTTCTTTCTCTTATTACAAAGATCAACTTGAGAGTCATTGTCTGTTGTGATCATGCATAGGTCTTTCCACAGCTCATAACGTTCATTATTTTGAGTGCTATTACCTCTTCTAAAAAAATGTCTTGCTTTATTCCCTGTCATTGACACTTGTTGCAAGCTATCTTGAGATTCGCCAACTTTCTTAACAACTAGGGTTACATTTCCACCATGACAACCAATTGAATTAAGAAGTTCCTCCAATTTCTTTATAGCTTGAATAGATTTATCAACTGGCTTCATGGCAAATGCGTATTCTATATGGAGCTTCAATAGTCTATCAAAAATTCTCATGAAGGCATGCAAGGTGCAAAAGTGGACATTGACTAAAGGGAATGGAATAATGGGATTCCAATCCTTATCTGACATGTCACGATTAGGTGTACCTAACATGGGACACCTCATTAAAGGTGTATCCCATTCAGCAGATGGAGTTGCATCTGTGTCATCAACTAAATCATCTATGTTGTTTTGTTTTCTCTTTGTTCGTTTATAACCTCGTGTACAATATGGACAAGGATAGAGAGTAGATGCACCTTGTTTGCACCCTAACATGCATTTGATAGTCTTTAAGTCTCCACCTAAGTGCCACTCTACTTCAAAATCACCAAGGCTTTCTACATTGATTTTGGCACCATGAATTTGAGAAGTTATCACCTCTGTGATCCATGGGATCCTATTGAAAATCCATGTAAGAACATCATTGGATTCTTTAGGTACTTCAATAGCACCTAACCACCATATATCTTTCTCTGATTGGACACTATATGTAAAGTGATGGGTAGATTCTTCACTATCATCAATAATAGCATGGGCCATAGCTTCGTTCATGAGTGTCACACTAAGTCTCTCCATACGGCGTCCCTTTATGATTTGACATTCGTCTAGCTTCAATACAAACTTGAGTTTGGAACCACAATCTACATCAAATAACAAACATTATATTATTAAAAATACTATGAATGTCATTATCAAAACAATGGATATACCTTGAAGTGTGGATTTGTAAAATTTAACCATTTCCTTTTGGAGCCTCTCCAAATTGACAAATATGTTGTTGTACTTTGTGTAGATGAATCCCTGTCTAGATGTGTTTTTCAACTCTTTCTTTGATGTAGATGAATGATAAATGGATGCAGGCATAACATCTTCTATATGCAGGTAATTGCCAAGAGTATTGGCTACATCCTCATTGGTTATCTTCTTCCTCACAGATACCTTGTAAGGGCATGGAAAAATGCTCTGGAAAATACCTTTGTTTTGTAGAGCCTGCTTCAAAAGATTGTACAATGCAGTGTACGCTCTAGTACTAACACCTACTTCATCACATACCATCTGTACCTCACTAGGACTAATAATATCTTCTAAGTTGCCTGCAAAATCTTTAATCACTTGGGTTTTGATGTGATTTCCTATTGGTGACTCCAAGATCATAAGCACATGTTTGTTGCTAAGACAAGAATTCAGAAACTTCAATTGATCCTTCATTGTTGAGGAAGCACTCGCATCTTCAACAAATGGCCTGCACAATAAGAATCTCAATCTAAAAGTCTTTTAACATAACTAAACAAAGGAAATACATACCTAAGTGCGTAAACACGTCGCTTCCGTGCTCCACCACCAGTTGAAAGAGCTTGAAAGGATGATAATGGTCGTTTCCTAAATCTCATCCCAAGTGGAGTCTCTTTTAGTTGTGTAAGATTGGCTTTCAACTTTGTAATTGTGCTCTCCTTTTCTTCCACATCTTGTTTGAGACTATTATTGTGCTCATCCAAAGATTTGATAGCACTTTCTAAAGTGTGTATAGCACTCTCTAAACTGTGTATCTTGAAATGGTTGTGATGACATTGTTGCATCCAATAATTTGCTATAGATGTAGAATGGTTAGACAATCGCTTGCAATAGCCTAGGAGTCCATCTTCACCGGAACCAAGGAATTGTAGAAATGTGGAGATAGTATGGAATCTAGGATGAACATTAGCCATTGGATCCAAGGGATACAAAGCACCATGGACCCAAAGATCAATATTCTTCTCTCCAGCTGCACGTCGTGCATTTTGAGAATCTATGTCATTGCTACCTCTAGTTGTTGGTGCAAATTCTGTAGGAACACGAACATGTACACTCTTTGAGTGAGGAGCACGCGCTGGTGCTGGTGTCATGTTCGTAATACATGTGAGCACCATGATGTTCCAAAACTCCAGCACCGAATGGGAAGAAGCACACAGATGGCTGGAATGGCTAGTACAGTAGCTATGTGCAAGAAAAAAAGTGTGTTTTGGTATGTGGATAGGTCAAAATGACTTTTTTCAGTATGTTAGAGGGAAAATGAGTTTTTTTTCAAAAAATGCATGTTTTGGGGCAACCAAAGTTACGAGTTTGATGATGTGGCACTTAACTTTTGGAGGGATCTTGAAAAGTATGTTTTTTAAGTATTTTTTATAAAAATAAGTCTAAAAAAATTAAGTTTTGACATATACATAAAAGTATGGACCATTTTGAATAAAGAATAGCTGAAAAAGAGACTTTTTCAGAAAACTCATTTTTTTATTCATAAAGATGGACGGATTTGATGAGGTGGAAAGTGGTTTTTCTCTCTCTCTATGTGTAGAAGAGAGAGAAGGTCCTAGCTCAGCCTAAAAAAAAGCCTACTTCAGCCTACCAAAAAGTGCTCTATTAAATGCACTTTGTCCCCTTAACAAAGTACAAGATTAAGCTTAATCCCTAAAAATTAGGAATCCTTACAAGGCCCATGCAGGGTTCACTTTTTTTCCTAATGTGATGACCTTGATCAGTTATAGAAGCTACTGAAAGTAGATTTTGTTTTATTTGTGGAACATACAACACATTTGAAAGCTTTCTGATATCGCCATTAGAGTTAATAAAAGAAACCGTACCTTCGCCCTCTGTAGGACATCTTGCATTGTTTTCTACCTTTATTGTGATGGGTTCCTTTAGGGGCTGTAAGGAACTGTAAAGGTCTTTTCTACTCGTCATGTGATTGTTGGTGCATATCAAGCCCTCACACATTGGCTTGCAACATTGGAACTTTGGAAGACTTGGCTTGGATATCAATCTTGAAGACTCAACATCAAGCTTGGACCTTAGAAGCTTAGCTTGGGTTAATTCATGAAGATATCACTTGAAGAATGAGCCATAGGAACTCATGCTTATGTGTTCTAATTTTTTACTCATTGTAAAAGTCATTGTGACTTGGCATGTACATGTAATTATACCTACTTGATTAAGTCGTGGAAAACTTGATTGATTGAGTGGGTGAATGATTGAGAGAATATCTCAATCAACTTTTAGGTACAAGATTCTAGGAGATTTGAAATTCAAATTCTCACTCAAACCATATATATGTGAAGAAAAAGTCGCGGGGTTTAGTCACTCTTCCCGAGGCAATTCTGAGCAAATCTTTGAGTGTGTGTGAGTTACATCATAGCCTACACCTCTCAGTACCATTGAGCATCACATTCTATGCCAATGGGAATGTATATCAATGTGAATTAATACATAGCATTACATTCATAATCTCTGTTTTCTCTGAGTGACCATCTTCAACTCTGTCAACTTCCAAGAGGCATATCTCAAGATCTACTGAACCAAATTGGATGATTCAAAGTGCATTGGATTCAGCTCAAAGTCTACTATACACCTAAAAAGTTGCAAGGCCATTGGATCAACCATTACAGAGAAATCCCAATCGAGGTGCTCACTGGTCTGTGACTGTAAGTCTCCTAAAAAATCGGGGGTACACCTTATTTTGCTAAAGTGATTTCTCTGAGTGTAGTTTATCATTTCCTTTCATTCCACTTGCAAATGGAAGCTTACTAAGCTAATAGAATATCTTTAGAAGGAATTTTGCTAATTGTAACTATACTGGTCACACTGAGCATAACACTGAGCAGGTGTCAATACCAAAATAGCAAGTTTTTCAAGATTTTGAAGTCACAAGTAGTGTGTCTTGATTTGATCATTACTCATAACATTTGCAAAGCACATATATGGTTTCTTGGTATCATTTGGAAGCTCAAGGAGTCTACTAAACATATCTGGAGTCAAAGGAGGGCAGGTGTGAAGCAGGTTTTGAAGCATCAACTCATTTCTTGAGTGCATCCAACCATCACTCCCAACAGTGGTATCAGAGCAAATAAGGTAATCATGGGTGATGGTTTCCCTTCCTTCATTGACAAATTAGACAGGAACAACTACCAAGCTTGGTCTCTAAGGATGAAGACCTATCTACAAGGAAGGAGCTTGTTTGGATTCATATCTGGAGATGAAGAATTGCCCTCATTTAAAGGTAGAAGCCTACCCACCAAGGAAGAGCAAGAGAGACTCAATCAATGGTGTGCAAAAGATGCTTTGGCAAGGTCATATCTTCTAAACTCTATTTCTGGTTTCCTTCTACCACACATAAGGAATTGCAAAACTTCCCAAGAGACTTGGGAAACCTTGTCAACTTATTTTTCATCAAGTACAAGGGCCAGAAAGAATCAGCTATGGGTTGAGTTTACAACTCTTAGGAAGCAATCAAAGCAATCTGTCTCAGATTTTGTTACCAAAGTCAAGGACATTGCAGATCAACTTGCAAGTGTTGGAGAGGAGATTGAGGAAGAGCAAATAGTCAGACAAGTGATCAATGGACTAAAGGCAGATGACAAGTGGGAGAGCTTTACCACAGCAATGGACTTATACATGGACATCCAAGCACCTGATCTAACAACCTTGATTGGACAACTCTTTACACATGAAGCAAAGATCACAAAGAATGGAGAGCAATCAAAAGGTAACAATCCCTCTGCCCTATATATTGATAAGAAGGCTAAGGACAAGGGTAAAAACAAAAAGGTTGATGAAGAAGGCTCTACCTCCCAAGCAAACTATGCAGGGAGAGGTAGATCTTCTAGAGGTAGGGGCAGAGGAGGTAAGTCAGGTAGGGGGAGACCCTACAACCAATCTCCATGCAATATTTGTGGCTTGTCTAACCATACTACAGATGAATGCTACAAAAACTACAAGAACCAAAGAGGAAGAGGTCACCAAAGAGGAGGATACTCTCAAGGCAGAGGCAGATTCAATCAATCTCAAGGCTACCATGGCTACAACAATAATTATAACAACAACTACAATCACAATGGCAACTATCAAGGTGGATACAGAAATAGGAAAGATTACAACAATTATGCAGAGGAGCAAGATGACTCCCTATTAATCATGAATATGACATCTAAGTCAGGTATCAATGATGATCACTTATTCTATATTGATTCAGGTTGCTCTAATCATGTAGCTGGAAATGTTGCATTACTTTCTTATTTGGAAGAACCCAAAGGCAAGCACCAAGTGCAGACAGGTGATGATACTAAACATTCAGTTGTTAAAGTAGGTAATGTCAAAACTAGTGATGGTAATCAGAATCTATTGAGCAGAGTATTGTATGTCCCAACAATCACCAAGAACCTAATGAGTGTAGGACAGATTGTGGAAAAAGGTCTACAGGTCAGGTTCACTCAACATGGTGCATATGTGGAGGATCCAAGACATGGATTCAGAAGGATAGCCAAGGGAGAAAAATCAGGTAGATTGTTTACCTTTGAACTTGAAGACACTAAGAATATTGCTTTGTACAACTATAAAGATCAAACCCTATCAGAATTGGAGATTTGGCACAAGAGATTAGGTCACATTGGAGAGAGGACCTTAAAGCAGATGAGTAGGGATCAATGTGTACTTGGGATACCTAATGTATCCAAGCAACACATGATATACAAGTGTGGGGCTTGTCAATTTGGTAAGTCACACAGGTTGCCCTATACCAAGAAAGGTTTTATGCATGAAGATCATCTGGAATTGGTGCATACAGATGTTTGGGGACCTAGCAAGGAGCCATCCATATCTGGATCAAGGTACTATGTGTCCTTCATTGATGACTATAGCAGGTGGACTGTCTTATATTTCATGAAACATAAAGATGAAGTATTTAATTATTTCAAAAGGTATCTTGCACTAGTTGAAAATCAAACAGGTAGACATTTGAAGAAGCTAAGGTCAGATGGTGGTGGAGAATACTTCTCCAATGACTTTGAAGATTTCCTGTAGGAAAGAGGCATCAAGAGGGAGATTACTACAAGGTACTCACCTGAACAAAATGGGGTAGCTGAAAGAAGGAATAGACTCATTGTAGAGAAAGCTAGGTCTATGCTAAATGAAAAGAAATTACCAAATTATCTTTGGGCAGAGAGTGTATCTACTGCCACATATTTAATTAACAGGTTGCCATCAAAGACACTTGATGGAATGACACCCTATGAGGCTTGGCATGGTAAGAGACCATCTCTGGATCATTGCAAAATCTTTGGTTGTGTTGCATATGTGCATATTCCCTCACAGGTAAGGGGAAAGCTAGACTCTAAAGCTGAAAAATGTATCTTCATTGGTTATGATTTGAATCAGAAGGGATACAGATTCTACAACCCCTCAAACAAAGGGTTCAAGGTAAGCAAAGATGTCATCTTTGATGAAAATGATTCATGGTATGAAAATGAGTGCAGGAAAGTTAGCCTACCTTATGACATGGAAGAAGACTTTCCCAAGCTTATCAAGGAAGAATCAATTCAGAAAGAGGACACAAGCTCAGATGATGAAGACACCATCAACATTGAAGAGTTCAAGGCTTGGAAATCCAAAGGGAAAATGAAGATGAAGAAGCTAGAGGATATACCAGAATCCTCAACTCAAGCTATGAGGAGATCTCAAAGAGAAAGTAAGAAACCTATTAGGTATGGGTATGATACTTCCCTTGTAACCAAGCACTCTGTATATCTTGCAAAGGATCTCTTGAATGAAGAACCAGGTACATTTGAAGAAGCAATCACTAAACCAGAATGGAAGGAAGCAATGGATGAGGAAATGGAGGCTCTCAAGGAAAGTGATACTTGGGACTTGGTACCCAAGAAGGACTCCATGAAGGTGATAGGATCTAGATGGATCTATAAACTCAAAAGGAATTCAGATGGTACAATAAACAGGTATAAAGCTAGGTTGGTAGCCAAGGGTTTTGCCCAAACCCAAGGCATTGATTATGAGGAGACATTTTCTCCTATGGCCAAGATGCCAACTATCAGAGTTATGGTGAGTGTAGCTGCATCCAAGAATTGGAACATGTACCAATTGGATGTGAAGAATGCATTCTTGAATGGATGGATATCTGAAGAAGTCTACATGTCACAACCACCTGGCTATGAAGATCCCAAGAAGGTAAATCATGTTTGTAAATTGATGAAGGCTCTGTATGGCTTGAAGCAGGCACCTAGAGCATGGAATTACAGGTTGACAACCTACCTTCTAGACCAAGGATTCATAATGAGTAAAGCAGATACTTCATTGTTTATCAAAAGGAACAATTCAGAGGTAATATACTTGTGTGTCTATGTTGATGACATCATTATTACAGGAAATGATGTTCAGGGAATTAGACACATCAAAGGACAAATGATGAAGGAATTCAAGATTAATGATCTTGGATTATTGAATTACTTCCTAGGACTTGAATTGCTCTATACAAATTCAGGTATCTTTATCACTCAGAAGAAGTACATTCAGGACATGGTCAAGAAGTTTAATTTGCAGGAAGCTAAAGTCTCAAGCACTCCTATGGAGGTCAACCACAAACTCAGTGCTCATGAAGGGGAAGAACTCCAAGATATTACAGGTTACCAAAGTATGGTAGGTAGTCTTAATTATGCTACCTTAACCAGGATTGATATATCATATGGTGTTAGTGTACTTAGCCAATTTATGCACAAACCAAGAGTACCTCATTTGGAGGCAGCAAAGAAGATAGTAAAGTACCTAAAGGGAACACAAAATCATGGTTTGTACTTTCCTTATTCATCAGATATTGATATTAAGGTATATTCAGATGCAGATTGGGCAGGTTGCAAGGATGACAGGAGAAGCACATCTGGTTACATATGTTTTGCAGGTGATAAACCAATTTCTTGGTCATCCAAGAAACAACCCACAGTAGCTTTGTCATCTACTGAGGCAGAGTACAGAGGGCTAGCAAATGCCACCCAAGAAGTCATATGGTTGAAGCTTTTATATTCAGAATTGGGTCTATACACAAGGCCACCAATCATATTTGGTGATAACACAAGTTCTCTTCACCTTGCAGCTAATCCAATTTATCATGCTAGGACAAAACACATAGAGGTTCATTACCACTATGTGAGGGAGAAATTACTTAGCAAAGATATTCAATTGTCATATGTGTCTACTAATATGCAATGTGCAGATTTGCTTACTAAAGCTCTGGATGGAAGCAAACTATGCAGATTTAAATCCATGATTGGATTGCAGGAAGTAATTGAAGACTAGAGATGAAGACTTGAGCCAAAGTGTTTGGCTTGAGGGGGAGCTGTTGGTGCATATCAAGCCCTCACACATTGGCTTGGAACATTGGAACTTTGGAAGACTTGGCTTGGATATCAATCTTGAAGACTCAACATAAAGCTTGGACCTTAAAAGCTTAGCTTGGGTTAATTCATGAAGATATCACTTGAAGAATGAGCCATAGGAACTCATGCTTATGTGTTCTAATTTTTTATTCATTGTAAAAGTCATTGTGACTTGGCATGTACATGTAATTATACCTACTTGATTAAGTCGTGGAAAACTTGATTGATTGAGTGGGTGAATGATTGAGAGAATATCTCAATCAACTTTTAGGTACAAGATTCTAGGAGATTTGAAATTCAAATTCTCACTCAAACCATATATATGTGAAGAAAAAGTCGCGGGGTTTAGTCACTCTTCCCGAGGCAATTCTGAGCAAATCTTTGAGTGTGTGTGAGTTACATCATAGCCTACACCTCTGAGTACCATTGAGCATCACATTCTATGCCAATGGGAATGTATATCAATGTGAATTAATACATAGCATTACATTCATAATCTCTGTTTTCTCTGAGTGACCATCTTCAACTCTGTCAACTTCCAAGAGGCATATCTCAAGATCTACTGAACCAAATTGGATGATTCAAAGTGCATTGGATTTAGCTCAAAGTCTACTATACATCTACAAAGTTTCAAGGCCATTGGCTCAACCATTACAGAGAAATCCCAATCGAGGTGCTCACTGGTCTGTGACTGTAAGTCTCCTAAAAAATCGGGGGTACACCTTATTTTGCTAAAGTGATTTCTCTGAGTGTAGTTTATCATTTCCTTTCATTCCACTTGCAAATGGAAGCTTACTAAGCTAATAGAAAATCTTTAGAAGGAATTTCGCTAATTGTAACTATACTGGTCACACTGAGCATAACACTGAGCAGGTGTCAATACCAAAATAGCAAGTTTTTCAGGATTTTGAAGTCACAAGTAGTCTGTCTTGATTTGATCATTACTCATAACATTTGCAAAGCACATATATGGTTTCTTGGTATCATGTGGAAGCTCAAGGAGTCTACTAAACATATCTGGAGTCAAAGGAGGGCAGGTGTGAAGCAGGTTTTGCAGCATCAACTCATTTCTTGAGTGCATCCAACCATCACTCCCAACAGTGACGAGATGCACCACTGTCCAACACCCATGAGTCATCTGTTCCTGAATCTTCAGCCGAGGAGCACACCTCCTCTATTGTAACAAATAACTCAAGCTTTGTTTGTGTTGTGTTGGCAGACTCCTTGCCCTTGCCACCTTTTGAAAAACCAGTCTTCTCTTCTGCCTTCTTGATGCGACAGTCTTGGATTCTATGTCCCTTCTTCTTGCAGTGGAAACACTCTCCCTTGAACTTCTTTTTGTCGTTCTTCTTTTTGTCTCCATCTTTTGAAGAGTCTCTTTTGCCTCCTTTGGCATTTGCTGTGAATGCAGCATCTCCTTTGCTACCACCACTCCTTGCCTTGAGCCGCAGCTCCTCCTCCATGAGTAAGGCACTAAATTCTTCAAAAGTTAGTGGTTGAGGTCTGATTTGAGTGTTAAGAGCAGTTACCAGACCATCAAACGTAGGTGGACAGATTCGAGGACAACGTCGAGCTAGCTCCTCACTTGACTTTTGAACACCTACTCCCGCCATTTGATCTCGTAGATTCTTTATGCGAGTGATAAACACCTCTGCAGTCTCCCCATCAGCAAACCGTTCTGGTGCAAGCTGATTCTCCAAGTTCTGAGTCCGTGTCTGATTACGAGTTTCATATTGATTTCTCAATATGTTCCATGCTTCACATGCCTTCGTAGTATGCTGAATGAGAGTCAGAACACTATCAGAAGTACTTGTAATAAGAGCACAAAGTGCATCTGCATTTCTACGTTTCCAAGCACGTAGAAGATCAGCATCAGGAGGAATCATTCGACCAGGATTATTTGGATCAGGTCTTTCTTGAGGCTCATGATCAGTCCCAAGAATAGTCTCCAAAAGCTCATACGAATCAAGAATAGAAGTGATTTTGAACTTCCACAGGGTGTAGTTCGTACCATCAAGTTTACCTTCTGTGAAGGCTCGTGGCCGTATCCGCAACGTTGGAATGACCGGCATCATTGCTACTCCTGCTTGTGCACCACCTACTCCTGTTGATGAACCACCTTGGCCCCTAGTCGTAGATGATGATGCACTTCCTGACATCTTCTCTCTTTTGTTATGACTTCTGCAACCTCTCCGTTTCTACTTCTGCACCACTCAGAGCCTCCTGAGCTCTGATGCCATGTAAGAAATAAAACAGCACAACAGAATAGACCTGTAGACAGAGTTGAGAGAAAAACACAGACAAAGATAGACGCAGACTGAGAGATAGAGAACTCAAATTCTCATATTGCCAAACATAAAGCAGTTACAATGATGGTGTTGTCCACCCGTGCGCTCCCACTGTTGAGCTTAGATGGCGATCTAGAAAGACTCTAGATGAAGGGCTTACTAGTGCGCAATGCTATGTAAAGCTCAACCTGGGCCGTGCTTATATAGCTTTTACAAGGCGGTTCGGTATAGATAAACGTAGTTGGGAGATACAAAATAGTCGATAAAATATATGATCCGATAATATCTCCACGACCAGAATTCCTACCGTCTCGGCCCTACGGGCCGGGGGGATAGGCCCCCCGGACCCCGCAGAAGGGGGCAAGCCCCCCTCTGCACTACCCCCATTATGGTTCTATGGGGAAACCGCTGTCGAGAAGTTGCGGACATAAGGCTGGTGGATCAGTCAGCCACTAAATCCCTCGGCACACGTAGGGTGTATGAGACAACCGTAGGTGTTTTAGGTATATTTTTCTTTAATCTAAGGTAACTGAATTTCTAAATTATTGAAAAATCTATGAAATATCGAGTGGATAATTGTAACACTTTAAACTTCTAAGAACCGTAAGGCTGGGCTGCTCTATATCTATCAATAGCATCTTGAGGTATAGGTACTATCAAAGTTTCTTCAGTTAATTTTTCTTTTATAATTTTGTCTTCTTGGATTTCTAAATGATTAGGTTGTGTACGCCTAGTTAAGGGTGGTGGAAATGAATCTATGTTATCTTGAGGATCTTTAGATACACTTGAAAATACTATTATAAATCTATTAAGCCAATAATCGTGATATACTAATATTAACGATTCGTGTGTAATATTATCCTTAACTACTTCTACTTCTACTTCTGAAGGTGCGTTATTTTCAGCTTCAATTGGATTTTCAGATGACATTGATAAGAAAGAGAATGCGAATTGAAGTTAAATTAATACTAATGACTATAATGGATGATTACAATGCTATAAAATCAATGATATAAGTTCTGTGAAAGATTGCTAACAACTAGAGAATCCTATACAAAAGCTTAATCAAGGATAATTGTTATGGATTTAATTCAGATTGTCGGATATTTGAATTGATGATATCTTCACTTTGCTTCACTTCATTGCACTTCAATTGCTTTTTAATCTTCAATATTTCTGCAAAAACATTAGAGTATAAGTAATAATACAAAAAAATCAATAAGAAACATAAAAGACATGTAACATTTAACATTTTTATACTTATGCATATGTTCATTTGCACACATTTCTCATGTATACTAATGCAATTTACATACTTCTAATACACATTCTTACACACACATGTCCACATTTTCTAACTCATTTTTTTTCTTCATATGCTAATACATATCTTTACATCTTTACATATATCCACCTTCATGATTATGCAAATGCACATTTATGCGAACACTTACTTATACCTGCTACCATACATGATCATGGCATACCTTCACTTATACATTCATCATATCATATCATGAACATGCATCTACATACGTATTCATGCATAATTATATACCTACATCATATGCTAATATTCTAATGAAGAATCTCTCTCTCTCTATGCATGAGCGAGCCACCCTGCACCTGCATATCTATTTGTCAAGTTAATATAATCCATTCTCTATCTACAACTTCATTTGTGGACCAGTATCCATGACACAAACATGACTCCTAGGGAGAAGCTAGAGATGTTAAAACCATCTCCATGTGCCACGTGTGCAAAAATTTCTAATGTGATAAACAATGCCACACTGAAGAAGAGTAACCTATTACGTGTGAGTTGTAAACCTGCCATACCAAGTGGGAGAAAGACAACTATAAAGGCTGCAAGCAGCCCAAACAGAATGGCGAGGCCCATATTTAGTGGTTTGAGAAAATTTCTGGTGCAAAATATACAGAATGTCGGTAAGACCTTTGCTTTATCAAATCAAAGGGCCCATCAAAAGATCTTATCTTGTCTTGGCAAAATCGTATCCATTCAAGGAAATGCAAAGCACATTTCACTATAATTGACGCATGTGAGTATATTAGTCTCGCATGGCCATGATGAAGCACGTCACTAGACAGAAGATCGTTGTCAGATCAACACATTTTAACTAATAACAACAGCGCTTCAGCCCAAAAAGAAGAAAGATTCCTTCTAGCCCATCACCGAGTTCATATATGCAAGATCTGCAAAAATCTCTGATTTAGTCGTTGCCTCATGGACGCGATTGTTGCAGAGAGGGCATTGCAAATACACCATAATCAGCGCTTTGGGAACCTTCACTTGATTGCAAGTCATTGTAGAAAATACTCACAAGCACTGCTTTGGTGGAAATAACTTCGTAGAGCTATCGCTGGCAGCTTTCTGCAAACTGCAGAGATAGTTACCAGAAGTGCTCTACAAGCGATGGATTAGGGAATGCAAAATGCTATGCATGGAGATCGATGTATCAGAGCCGAGAAGCTTCTGCTTGCTGGCCCCGTTCGTCTATCCCAAGCAAGACTGGCAGTCGTGGTGTCCCCTCCGACCGTTGGAATGAAAGAAGGTAGGGAGATGGAAACGCAAGGGAGGAATGGGTCACCTAAATCCAGAGTTGGATATGAAAGAACTCCTCGGCGGCAAGATGTACCCAGCTTAAACTCTGCAATTGCACATGAGTCTAGTGCAGAGCATAGGCATAAGGATCCAGGCATAGGAAAAAAAAAACTCTTCACGGAAAAGAGCGGTGCTTTAATGACTAAACAATTGCTCTTCGGTTTTTGTTTGTATGGGAATCACCGTAAATGTTGTTGGGGATCCTACAGCCAGCAAATCACTTGAATCAGGAAGTTTCTGCTCTGCAAGAAAAATAGACAATACGTAGAGAATGCGAGATATGGTCAGCTCGAACCTCGACAAGCGCACAACATAGAGAGGACATGAAGGCAAACACATATTTACGATCATAAGCGCATGCACCCTCGCGTACATGGACACCGCCTTCATTTTCTAACTATATCACTTATCTCTCTGTATATTAACGGTCATGTGTGTGCGCAAGCTACATGGAATCGAATCTCCCAGCAATATTATAACACTCTTCATAAATCTGAAAAGAAGAAGAAAAGAAGAATACCTCCAAAAACATTAGAAAGAAATGGAGCATAGCACTCATATAAATACATACACAAGTCATTTCTATTCTACTCTTTTTGAACTTGCTTTAAATTCTCAACCTCACTTTTGCTCACACATTTCTACACACTTTGAATTAGCTTTAATTCCACAACATACTTGCTCCATTCTTTTAACCTTTTTCATATATACCATTCATTTAAATTTTTTTTTTTAACCTACTTTAAGTGCATCTTCTATTGAGACCACTCCTTAAATCACTTTAGTTACATATTACTCACATACCATTCTTTTTTCTAGCACTCATATAGACCACTAGTTAATTATCCACTTCATTTTCATTTTAATTCTATTTACCCTAAAATTTTCAATTAAATAAATCATTTAAATTAAGCTTAGGTTAAGCTTTTAATTAATTAAAACCTTAGTATTTAAATGCACACATATGAGTAAATTAATTCAATAAATCATATTTTAATTTTTATTATATAAATACTCTTTTTAAACATTAATTTAATTAAATACCTATTATTTTAACCCTTAAAATTCAATAAAACCCTAAAAAATCTTCTTGAAACCCTTTGGAAATCCCTGATAACCCATTAAAACCTAGCTTTTACCCTAACATTAACCACGAATTAAGGCTCCTATCTTAAATGCACAGGATTAAACATAAACCTAGGGTCTTAAACCCATAATTCAATACTTTATTGACCTAAACACGCATTATACGAGCAGTTTAGAGTAAATCATAATTTGAACTTTTGTTTTCTTCATCCATTTGAACCTGCAAACACTTAACAAGAGATTAGTTCCAAATAAAAACATTGTAATAATGATATTAGAATTGACCAATAATCATTTTTTAATTTTCCTGGTCGTCAACAGAAAGGTTGAAAACTTTCCGACACCGCATGACGCCACAGGGCCATTATTTTCACCTTAAATGGTAACCCAATGGCCTGGAAGTTTATGCCCTACCTAACCTAACAGCTAGGCTCACAAAGATCATCTATAACCATCAACGATCACACATAGACCTCATCTAACTTGGAAGTTAGGGTTCCACAAATGTCCGGGCTCTCATAATGGCTTCTCCTCATAATGGGGGCCTTAGAAATTAGAGCACCATGGATCATTTGTGGTCACATGAGGGTGGAGTATTGAGCATATCTAACATAGTCAACTAAGTTCACATTCTATATTAGTTCACTTTCAAGCTCATCATCAAATCTAGCTCTTGATAACACATCAACAACTAAATTTGACTTGCCAAAAGTATGAAGAAACTCAAGATTTATGTACTTAATATATGAGATCAACCTAAACATGGCTATATCCGGAGATAATAAATTAGCTATTATTCCAATGAGAGGAAAACAATTAGTCTTAACTTTAACATTTGCACATATGAAGTATTTTTTTTCTATTTTCAAGGTTGTTACTATACCCCATAGTTCCCATTTAATTTGAGGATAATTTTCCTGCGTTTTGTGTAAAAGTTTAGCCCCAAACCTAATTGCATATCTATTCCTTTTGTCGTACTTTAAGGTTTGCATAAGCATGTGAATAGCACAAGGAAGAAGAAGAAGCTTGGAGCATAACACACTATACTAAATGTATTACCACTAGAATGTTTAAACGATGAGTACCCCATTAGGGAAATAAGCGTATATACAAGCCAAGGCAAAAGAAACTCCTAAAGAGGGAAAAAATTACATCGGTTGTCCTAGTGTGTTCATGTTAGTATATGATCAATGTCTACCCCTCATGATTGTATGCACATTTTGTAAGGCCCCCGTTATGAGGAGAAGCCAAGCGTGCATTACCCAATTGATGGGAATCCCAACTTGCATGTTGGATGGTCATATTGGACCATGTAAGGTATTGTAAGGAAAGGGAGTTACCAGGGTCCCCAATTGGGGGGTCCCCGATGGTAAAGGGAATATTCCATAGAATATTCCCTATCGGAGTCAGAAATCATTTATATTTGTTAGGTCGGTTCAACCGGTCTAAGCCGTGTATGACAATTACGCGGGCGGTGGCCGCCCACTCTCTACTGCCCATGTATAGCCGTCCATGGAAGGCCACCCATGATCCTATATATACATGAGTTCTGCACTACCTGAGACATCACGTTGAGCCAGCATACCTCTACCTTGTATCTCCCTATCTAGAGTTGTCTAGATCACCATTTAAGCTCTACCTTGAGAGCGCACGGGTGGACAACGCCATCATCTTTGTACTTGCTGTTAGTAGATAATTGTTGAGATTCTCCTATATCTATTATCTTCTCTGCTACTGCTCCTGTGTTATATTGCGTAACTATCGTCTTACATGGTATCAGAGTTGTAAGGTTCGAATAGCTTGAGAAGTATCACTATTTTAGCCTACTAGTAGACTCGAATATCAGTAGATTATTCGAGTGATTACATGATGGATTCATCGTCGAACACTAGTCTTGGTGCTTCAGCTAATGTTAATGCTGCACCTATTCGAATTCGTCCACCTGCATTCACTGAAGGGAAGCTAGATGGAACCAATTATACACTCTGGAAGTTTAAAATTTCTGCAATTTTGGACTCCTATGAATTACTTGACACTGTCATGGGACCGATGGGATTGGATCCAGAGCCTATACTAGTTGAAGATCCAACAAATTCAAGATTGATGATTCAGCCAGATCCAGATCTTCTACGAGCTTGGAAGAGGCGGAATGCTGATGCATTATGTGCGATTGTCACTAGTGTAAGTGATTATGTGCTTACTTTAGTTCAACCTACTACTAAAGCACATGAGGCTTGGGGCATATTGGCTCGACAATATGAGAGCAAGAACCTCACTAGGATACAGAATTTAGAAAACCAATTGGCAAATGAAAAGCATTCTGATTCTGAAAAGGCTGAAGATTTTATGAAACGGATAAAGCATCTTCAAGATCAATTGGCTGCAGTTGGTGTTGTTATAACACCAGAAGAGCTGGCTCGAAGATCTGTACGTGTTCTTCCAGCAAAGTATGATGGATTAGTAACAGCCCTTAACACTCAGGTAAGGCCAACTCCTCTTACATTTGAAGAGTTTTTTGCGATGCTTTTAGAAGAAGAGATGCGGCTGAAGAATCGGCAAAGTACAACTGATGCTGCATTCTCAGCAAATACAAAAGGTAAAGGCTCTTCTGAGGGATCAAAGAAGAAGCCAAAGAAGAAAAAGTTCACAGGAAGTTGCTTCTATTGTGAAAAGAAAGGCCATGCCATCAAGGATTGCAGAAAGAAGCAAGCTGATGAAAGGAATGGGACTGTAAAATCATCATGGAAGAACAAAGAGTCTGCAAACAACATAGAGCTGGAACTTTGGGTAGCTATTGAAGAGGTATGTTCATCTTCTCAAGCTCGTGTTGATGAACCATGGATTTTAGATAGTGGAGCTTCTCGCCATATGACCAGTAAAAAGGATTGGTATAGTTCCCTAGTGCCTCTGCAGGAATCCATCAATGTAGTGGTGGGAAATAACTCCAAGTGTCCAGCCGAAGGAACTGGAACCATCTCTTTTATCACTTCTCCAGGTGTTGAGAAAACGTTATCCGATGTAGTCTATGTACCTACGATCAAAAGAAATTTGTTGTCAGTTTCTGCAATAACAGATTGTGGACTCGAAGTTCACTTCAATAAGAGTGGTGCGGAAATCATGGATTCATCAGGTAATGTTGTAGGTAAAGGCATACGACGGGATAACTTGTATGACTTAAGTGCTTTAACTGCTACAGAAGATAAAGATGTAAGCAGGTTATGGCACCAACGATTTGGGCATCTCGGATTTGGAGTTTTGAAGGAGATGCAAAGAACAGGGATGGTTGCTCATTTGCATGCATTTTGAGAGTTGCAGGAACCTTGTGAAGCTTGTATGATGGGCAAGCAACAACGAAAGGCGTTTCCAAGAGAGACCAGCAATCGATCTCAAGCTCCTCTAGAGTTGGTACATGCTGATCTCTGCGGTAAAATGTCTACACTTGGTTTAGGAGGATCTTTCTACTTCTTGCTGTTAGTTGACGATTATAGTAGAAAGATGTGGGTTTATTTCATTCAAGAGAAGGCTGATGCTTTTGAAAAATTTAAAGCGTGGCATAAGTATGTAGAAAATGAAGCAGGAAGGAAACTGAAGAAATTTAGAACAGATAGAGGAGGTGAATTCTTGTCATAGAAATCAACAATTACTGTAAGGAGCATGGTGTGAAAAGGCAACTTACCACAGCTCATACACCTCAACAAAATGGCGTTGTTGAGCACAGGAACTGGATAGTAGTTGAAATGGCTCGTTGTATGTTAAAGGCTCAAGACATGCCTGATTCATTTTGGTTATAAGCAGTCAATACATCAGTCTACATCCTCAATCGAAGCTACACAAAAGCTCTGAAGGGGATGACTCCTCAAGAAGCATATTCTGGTAAAAAGCCTTCAGTTTTGCATTTCAGAATTTTTGGTTGTTTCTGCTATGCACATATTCCTGATTCAACAAGATCAAAGTTGGATTCAAAAAGCAAAAAGTGTGTCTTCCTAGGATAAAGTGAAGAGTCTAAAGCATATAGGCTGTGGGATCCTGAGGCAAGGAAGGTTTTTGTTAGTCGAGATGTGGTGTTTGATGAACAACCACACTTAGTAGAAGATAAAAGTAAATCTACTATCTCATCAAACGGAGAAATATCTCACCTTGTGCCTATCAAAAGACAGGTTAAAGTTGAGGAGGAGGAAACATCTGATGGAGAAATTTCCTCAATAAAAAGCCAACCAGTTGTAGCTGCACAGCATAAGCGACTACCGAAGTGGGCACAACAGCTCTTTGATGATCACAATCCACATGTAGATGTACCAGAATCATCATCGGATGGATTACGAAGATCAAAGAGGATAGAGGAGCAAAGAAGAGCCTCAGAACACATTGTTAACATGGCTCTAATGGCAGATATCATGGGCTCGATAAAGGAACCTACCACCATTAAAGAAGCCCTTGATGATCCAGGTTGGAGAGCAGCAATGCAGTCAGAGTATGATAGTATACTCAAAAATGATACACGGGATCTAGTTGACTTGCCGCCAAAGAAGAAGGTAATAGGTACTAAATGGATTTGGAAAGCTAAGTATAAATCAGATGGAACATTAGAAAAGTATAAGGCAAGATTAGTTGCACAGGGTTTTTCACAGATCGAAGGATTTGATGTTCAAGAAACGTTTGCACCAACAGCACGCATGACAACTATTCGGAGAGTACTTGCAGTAGCTGCACAAAAGGCCTGGCCTATTTTCCAGATGGATGTCAAATCTGCAGTTTTGAATGGTCACCTCAAGGAGGAGGTATATGTATCTCAACCACCAGGTTTTGAGGTGCCCAATTCAGAAAATAAAGTTTTCAAGTTGAAGAAAGCTTTGTATGGACTTAAGCAAGCTCCACGGGCTTGGTACCAACAAATAGATCATTTTTTCAAAAATATGGGTTTTGAAAGAAGTACTTCTGATGCTAACTTGTATGTAATGAAAAGGGATAGCAAGCTAGTTGTTGTCATTGTATATTTAGATGATTTGAACATTACACAAGATCATCAAGAACTCATCAATCAAACTCCGATCAGCTTGGGAACTGAGTTTGAAATGACAGACTTAGGTCTACTCCATTTTTGTCTGGGAATTGAAGTATGGCAAAGGAAGGATGGCATTTTCATCTCACAACAAAAATATGCCAAAGAGATTCTCAAGGCATTTGGAATGATGGACTGCAAGCCAACTAGCACACCTATGGAGGTAAATCATAAGCTATCTATGGATGATAACATGCGTGATGTAGATGCTAAGAAGTATAGGAAGCTCGTTGGAAGTCTTATTTTTCTGTGCAACACTAGACCTGACATTTGCTATGCTGTTGGAGTATTAAGCAGGTTTTCCAACAAACCTAAGGAGAGTCACTGGAATGCTGGAATGCGAATTCTAAGGTACATTGTAGGAACCTTGCATTTTGGTATTTTTTATACCACAGGTGATACACTCCAAGGATATTGTGATTCAGATTGGGCTGGAGATTGTGATTATAGAAAATCCATTTCTGGATATTGTTTCTCACTTGGTTCAGGAATATTTTCTTGGGTAAGTAGAAAGCAACCAACTCTCGCACTCTCCTCCACTGAAGCAGAGTACAAAGCAGCTTGTTTTGCTTCTTGTGAGGCAGTTTGGTTCAGGAGAATTCTTCGAGATCTAGGCTTTCCATCAAATATGGCTACTGTACTCAAGTGTGATAATCAAAGTTGTATGGCTATTGCAAAGAACCCAGTATTTCATGCCCGCACCAAGCACATAGAAGTACAGTACCATTACATTCATGAGCTAATTGAAGATGAAATTGTGGAGCTAGAATATTTCCCAAGAGAGGCAAATTGTGCTCACATATTCACTAAAGCACTTGGAAGAGAGCAGCTCAATAGACATTCTTCAACAGATGGGCATAGGACCGAAACCTACTTGATTTTTCATCGGTAAACATTGAGGGGGGGTGTTAGTATATGATCAACGTCTACCCCTCATGATTGTATGCACATTTTGTAAGGCCCCCGTTATGAGGAGAAGCCAAGTGTGCATTACCCAATTGATGGGAATCCCAACTTGCATGTTGGATGAAGGTCATATTGGACCATGTAAGGTATTGTAAGGAAAGGGAGTTACCAGGGTCCCCAATTGGGGGGTCCGAGGCAGCGGGGAGCAGCCCCGGCTGGGGGGTCTAAGGGGGCCAACGGGCCCCCTGGTGGGGGTCCGGGGGCAGCGCCCCGGGCACGACGGTAAAGGGAATATTCCATAGAATATTCCCTGTTGGAGTTAGAAATCATTTATATTTGTTAGGTTGGTTCAACCGGTCTAAGCCGTGTATGACAATTACGCGGGCGATGGCCACCCATGTATAGCCGTCCATGGAAGGACACCCATGATCCTATATATACATGAGTTCTGCACTACCTGAGACATCACGTTGAGCCCGCATACCTCTACCTTGTATCTCCCTATCTAGAGTTGTCTAGATCACCATTTAAGCTCTACCTTGGGAGCGCACTGGTGGACAACGCCATCATCTTTGTACTTGCTGTTAGTAGAAAATTGTGGAGATTCTCCTATATCTATTATCTTCTCTACTACTGCTCCTGTGTTATATTGCGTAACTATTGTCTTACAGTTCACACACATCACTACCTAGATATATCAACAAATCCCCCCTACAATTGATGTGGTGAACAAGGAGTTGGCACTCATGTATAAGGAAGTGTGAAGCTATATGGAATCAATCCACAAAAGGAATTAAGCCCAAAGCATTGCAAAAAGCTTCAAACTTCTCCCAAGGTAGAGCCTTTGTGAAAATGTTTGCAATGTTCTCCTACATGGGCGCATATGCCAAGCCAATCTCTCAAGCAGAGAAACTCTCCATGAAATAATGATAATGCACCTCAATGTGCTTAGTGGGAGCATGTAACACAAGGTTCCTCACAATTGAAAATGTGCTCTAACTGTCAATGAAGATGGTGGTCAGAGAAGACTCACCAACACCCGAATTAGCCATAAGGTATTTGTGCCACCCACACTCAATAACTGCTATGAAAGATACCCTATACTCAACCTCAAAACTAGAAGTGGCCATAGTAGGCTGCTTCTAACTCAACCAAGATACATGAGCTACCATGCATCAAGAAGAAACCACTTGTGAACACAAGATTGTCATAGCAACCAACGCACTTAGAGTAAAAAAAATGTAAATCTAGCGGTAGTGATCTTCCATTGGGATAAAACAATTCAAGTAGCTGGGTACCACTCAGATACGAGAAGATGCACTTAATCACCTTCCAATGCTTGACACCTCAGCAATGCATAAACATGCTCATCTATGAGATAGCAAACTGAATATGCGGCCAAATAATGCTCAAGTAAATCAAGCATCTAACAGCTTGCTGATAGAGAACAACATTAAATGCATCTCCAACATCATGAAGAATCAATCGTAAACCGGTCTTCATAAGAGTGGCAATAGGTTTGCAGTCTTCAAGGAAAAAATGTTGCCATAATGTGTTAATATATTTTGTTTGACACAAAGCTATTCCTTCATCATCTTGCATAAAATGAATTCCCAAATAATAATGCAAATGCCACAAATATGACATCTCAAATGAGGCATGCAAATCAGCTTTAAAATCAGCAATTTGCTTCTCATGAGGATAAGTCAGCAACATTTCATCAACATAGACAACGGTGATCAGAAGCACATCATTTGCATGCTTAACATATACGGTGCTTTTTGTTGGAGTGTTCTCAAAAACATATGCAATCAGGTAGGCATGTATTTTTTTCATAACAAGGACGTGGTGCTTGTTTTAAACCATATAATGCATTCTTCAACCTGCACACTTTGTTTTCATGCCCTTTCTACACAAAGCCACGGAGCTGAAAAACATACGCTTCTTCATGCAAGTCACCATTGAGAAATGTAATTTTATAATGTCCAACTCATGTACATTCCAACCATGATGAGCTGTAAGTGCACAGATCCTACGAGTAGTAGTCATTCAACATGTAGGAGCAAAGGTCTCATCAAAATCAATGCCTTTTTGGTGAGCATAACCCTTTGCAACAAGCCTAGCCTTATATGAGTCAATTGTTCCATCAGGCTTAGGCTTTAGCTTGTATACCCACTAAATACCAATGGCCTTCTTGCTAGGGAGCAAGTTACATAAAGGCTAGTACTATTCTTCATGATAGCATCATATTCTGATTGCATAGCAACCATCCAATTTTAGAAATTCTATGCTTCATCAAACAAAATGGGTTCAATCTGATAATAAAGACTAGAGGCAGCCCTAGCATAGCAATCTCATGCAAAAGAAGCACCATGAGAGCCTGAACAAGTGCGATGTGACAGAGGTGGATCTAATTTGTTGTTACATAAACTTTGTACCAGCCATTTTTGCAAAGTTTTTGCCTCCTCAATATCAACTCTCTCATCAACAAGTGCATCATGTAAATTTGTATAGAAAATGGAATGATTTGTATCATCAAATGAAACTTGTCACGTCAAATTATACCAAAATACTAACACATTAATGCATTCAAAATCTATATCTATACATACAATCATAGAAGCATATAGGATTACATACACTTTTATATGCAGCCACTCATCACATAGGGTGCCTTTCTTACAAGGACATAGGGACATATAGGGTTACAAAACACATATAAAGATATTGTATCTACATACATATGCTTAGGTACTTAGGACATGTTCACAGGATATAACACAATACCTAAAGATACTAGAGATTATATTTAAAAGGTTTAGATGATAAGATAGCTTTCTCTTTGTGTGCCGATGAGAGCACATATTCATCTTCTTCAACCTCTAGATACTCAAAAGAGAGGTAAGTAAGCTGAATAAATGATATCAAGGAATTTATTTAAGATTTTAGGAATGACCAATTCAAAAATAATTTTTGAATTTTCCTCAATGCTGGCTCGAAGTGATGAAATCCTTCCGACAATGTAATATAGGCATATCAAGCATTCCAAGGAATCTATGTAGCTTATCTGGTTCTAAAGATGTACACTCAGTTTCAGGTAATTGATTGAATTCGACTTCGAACTCGGGTAAGTATTGTGTAATATGTTTATCAGCTCTAGAGATATCTACTCACCTTTAAACCAAGGCCCTATTATTTTTTCTATAATCCTCATGAGATAAATCTGCAAGGTGTTGGGTTTTTAAATTAGCCCAAGTCATGTTTGGGATAACTACCCTAAGTTGAATACGTTCCATAGTAAAGCCTTGCGAGGTACATATAAACATATCTCTCTTTTGATCTTCTGGCAATCCATATTGTTCACTGATCAGTTCCTAGTATTTAAGATACAACATAGTGTTCAAACCATTTAATTCTCCTCTATCCATTTTAGTTGAATCTCTTATTTTAAAAATTCTTTCTTCTTCGAATTATGATGTCATGTTGTTCGATTTTAATTAAGATACAATTGACAAAATAGAAACATAAGAATGGAGTTTGTGAAGAATCCTTTTGGCCTCTTTCATTTTGTATGCTTTCTATACACATGCAAAATTATAAAAACAAGCTGAAAAATATACAAATATGTATGTGCAAAAATTATTTTCATACTCTTATAATAAAAACAAAAAGAAACTAAAAGTACGTATGCCTTTCTTGAAACGATTCCTTTTCTATGCTTTTACTAAAAGATAAACAGAAAAAGTATGGAACTATTCCTTTTTTGCATGTGAAAAGATTTCTTTTATATGCTTTTAATGAAAGCAAACATGAACTTAAAGAACGCATACCTCACTTTCTTGCTGATGAAGTCTGAAATCTGTGCATTTGAGATTATCAATACATTTTTTGGCTATATCATTTGTCAAAATCCTAAATACACAGAAACTAAGATGCTGTGAGTGAAAATATGACTGCTTTTTGTTTATGAAAAGGGTAGAAGTGAGAAGGTTTGACCTTCTTCCAAGACTCCATGGATGCACTCAAGTGAAGACTACTATCCCTCAACACCAAGGAGTGCTTACTATTGTAGTGGAGTAGCTGCTTCATTGTTGTTGAAGCTTCTGTATTACTCGAAATGGATGTCCGAATGCATATGCAATATCGAGAAAGAGATCACGTGAGTCGTCGGGCCATGGAACTTCACGTCAGGTTGAATATCCATATGAAGGGTCGAGTTGGTGGATTAAGGCAACCATCATTGTTCCAATGGAACTACACATAGGGTGTTTCTAAAACCGCTCATGTAATAATTGGGAATTCAAACAAGATAAAAACACTTAAGAAGTTAAATTGCTAATTTAAATATTGTCATACCCTCTTGTTTTTATGTTCTACATAAGCAATTCATTTGTTATCCTAAAGGGAACTCAAGCTTTACAGAATGTAAACATTCACAAGTCATGAGAATCCTGTTAGATGTAATGAAACCATAGATTCTTTGAAGTAATGAAACATAGGAAAGATCGACCTATACAAAAATTATTCCTTTGAAACTAAAATGACAAAATAATTTTTAATTTTATGATCATGTGATATGCCACTACAGCGCGGATGTATAAGGATAATGCCCGAAGTGAATCGGCCTTCGCAGCTACAATGCGGTAGATGACCTCTTCACTTCGCTTCAGATCCTTCAAACTCTTTCAATCAAATTATGGGTATCACGTCTTTTCTCTTCTCTTCTCTTTATCTAAATTATGTCTGAAATAACACATTAGAACAAAATCTCATAAGTAATTTTCTTTTCAATAATAAAAAACACTCATAGATGAATTCAAAACCTCATGAACATACAAACTCACATACACAAGCGCATACACATAAGAATGACTTCTCATCAATATATCCATGTGCATACATACTCTCTCTGTCTTTCTTTCTCTCTCTCTATCTACGCCCTAAAGTCATGATTGTGTTGGCTTATTGTTCATGGCAGCCAAAAGTTCTGAGTCTCTCTAGTCTCATCTGTTTTTTTTTTTTTGAGAGTACAATGAATTGGAAAGAAACACACACCCAACCTCGTAAGGTAGAGGCACCCAGCTTGGGGAACTTCATGGACACCCATCTTTGGGAACTCATGGTTATGTCCAGCCAGGATTTGAACTCAGGACTTTCTCCTTGAGACTCAAAGCATCAACCACCTGGCTATGCACGCAAAGTGAAGCCCAGAGATGGGGCAAGAAAGACCTCTCTCTCTATCCACGTCGAATACTAGCTGTCCATCTGTACAAGCGAAATTGTGAAAAATCAAATGTCGCCATCATTAATATAATAGATATGTATTACGAACCTCCCTGTCTTGCATCAACTATAACATGCATGGATCGGGCAAGGGCTCTTGGTTCCCGCTTCCATGTCTTCCTTCTTTCCTTCTTTGGTCCTAAGCAATGTGGCTCCTCCCCAGTCCCACTGCCCCCTTGAGGAGGATTGCATCCCCTCAGATGCTGCACCTCCAACGGTCTCTTTGTGCAAGGAGTCTGTGATAGCAAAGCAAGAAGAACTCATGAAACCTTGTCTCATTTGTCAAGTTTTTGGCCCGAGGACCCCTCTAGAAAATGTGAGAGCTTGGCTACGCAAGGAATGGCACCCGCATGGTATAATTGTGTGAAAATGTCAATTTCTACCGGAGAATCACCTACTTCTAGTGTTTGAGAATGAAGAGATGGTCTTCCAAGCTCTGCAAGCCGACTCTTGGCTTGTGGGCTAGTCAACTTTAGGTCTTTTTAGGTGGACCCCAGACTATGTGCCGAACAAGTCAAAGCCTCTTCCTTACCCGCTATGGGTGGAGCTTCCCAATGTGCCGTATTTCCTATATCGATCTCTTCGAGAAATCGTTTCACCGATCGGTCACCCGATGGCCTCAAGAGAGGATGTTGGGGAGTTAATCTATGAGGGTGCCCAATACTCTTCCAAGGCACGATGGCACCCTCAAATTTGCATGGAATCGGACTTGAACCAGGTCCTCCCTTCGAAGATCTCCATAAATTGTGGCGATGGTAAGATTTGGGTACAGGAGAATACCTACAAGAATATGCCCAATGCGTGCTTCCGTTGTGGGCACAAGGTTGTAGGATCACTGAGATTGCCCCCTGAAGCCAAACACCAATAAAAAACAAGCTTAAACCATATGGGGCCCCGGATCCTTTGCCTCAAGTTGGCTCTCGGGCTCATCCTGCTCCGATGGAGGAAGAAGAGGGCACTCATGTTGCAGAGACGGATTTAGAAGGGTTCACCGAAGTAAGACGTAGGAGGAAAGTCAACCCTCAAAGACCATTAGCAAGGAACATTATGACCATTGCTCCTTCGAATAACATGTACTCCAAGCTAGAAAAGGAGATTAATGAGGTCGATCTCCCAGGGGACGACCTTTACAAAGAAGACCCGGCTCACAATCCCATTGGATGATCTACTAGCAAAGAAGAAAAACAAGAAGGTTACACCACCAGTAAAGAGGATGGCTTCACTACTAGCAATGAAGACAACCAAGACAGTGAAAGCTCCTCTCTTGGCCCTAGTCTTTTGGTATGCATGCAAAGCTTACCACAACAAAATTCAAAGCTTAAATGGAAACAACCGTCGGGCATGCCTTGCAAGAGCCCCCTCAAGAGTAGGATCCTAAATCAAGAAGCTGAGAGGAAAAACGAAGATCAAAATAAAAACAAAAGATCGGGTTCCTCCCCTCAAAGAGGGCAACCATCAATAATGAAAATCACTTCGTTAAACATGAGGAGTTTGTTGGACCCCTCAAGAGAGGTGATTCTTGGTCAATGGTTCAAAGGCAAGTGCGTCAACCCTAACTTTATCTACTTACAAGAGATTAAAATCGACGCAAAGGATCTCCAGAAACGACTTAAACGCATTTCTCTGAAGCATCTTTGGCTCTCCACTTCACACCCTAGGGGGGTGCCGCAATCGGCATTAGTCACTCGTGGTCGAGTAGCACTACAACATATGAGGAGCATACCGACGCTACATATACCGACGGTCATAGTCGGCGTCGGTATAGCCCTCGGAAAATCTCAGTAAGAGATACCGACGGTCAAGTGATCGTCGGTATGACCGTTTTAAATGGATCCTCGGTGTGGCCCCAGCAAGCGTCGGTATAGGCGTCGGTATATGCGTTAGTATAAGCGTCGGTAATTTACTGGAGACTACCGACGCGTATACCGACGTCCATACCGGTGGCGAATTTTCAAACATACCGCGAACCCGAGAGCAAAACTTCACATTTCTGTGCGTGTTTGAGTACTGTCAGTCTACTGTCAAACTTGCGCGCGCGAACCTGCATTGTCTTGTGCACACACACACACACGGATCTCTCTCTCTACACACACACACACTCTCTCTCGGTTTAGCTCTCACATCTTGGTAAGTGTTGCGCGTACTGTTAGCATTTGTGTTTCTCTATGCTTTAGGGTTTCCAATTTCTCTTTTCGTTGATTTTCTAGAAGTTTGTTGGCATTCTTTGGCGTCGATTGCTTGGAATTGGACGAGAGACGACCTACATTACGCTTTGACGACAACGATTCAAAGAGAGACATACTTGTAAGTGATTCTTTTATTCGCTATTGATAGAGAGAGAAGGGGAGAGAGAGAGAGAGAGAGAGAGAGAGAGAGAAAGAGAGAATGAGAGAGAGAGAGAGAGAAAGAGAGAGAGAGAGAGAGAGAGAGAGAGAGAGAGAGAAAGAGAGAGAGAAGAGAAAGGAAGATACACATTAATTTACACATGCATACATACACACATACATGTACACACATGCATGCTTACATACACACACCTATACACACATGCATGCTTACATATACACACACACATATACACATATGCATGCATACACACACACACACACATAAATTTACACACATGCATACATACACACACATGCATACACACATACATACACACACATATATACACATATGCATACATACACATACACACACACATAAATACACACACGCATATATACACACATGTATGCATACATACACACACATATACCGGCATGCATGCATACACACATATATACACACATGCATACATACACACATATACACACATGCATGTATACATACACACACATGTATACGCATGCATACACATACACACACACACATAAACTTACACACATGCATACATACACACACATGCATACACACATACATACACACACATATATACACATATGCATACATACACATACACACACACATACATACACACACGCATATATACACACATATACACACATGTATGCATACATACACACACATATACCGGCATGCATGCATACACACATATATACACACATGCATACATACACACATATACACACATGCATGTATACATACACACACATGTATACACATGCATACACATGCACACACATACACATACATGCATGCATACATACACACACGTACACACACATGCACACACATGCATGCCTACATACACACACATACACATACACACACATGTATACATATGTATACATACACACACACACATGTACACATGCATACATACAAACACATATATACACACATGCATACATACACACATATAATCCTATTTTTATTTTGAAGTTTTTGTTTTACATCAAATATATAAAAATAGGATTAGGGTTTAAGGGTTAAATATTTAAGATAAGGGTTTTAGGGTTTTAAATAGGATTAGGGTTTTAGGATTAAATATTTAAGATTAGGGTTTTAGGGTTTTAAATAGTATTAGGGTTTTAGGGTTAAATATTTAAGATTAGGGTTTTAGGGTTTTAGGTCTAGATATTTAAGATTAGGGTTTAGTATTTCAGATTTAAGTCTAAGTCTTTGTGATTAGGGTTTTAGGATTTGAATACGTAGATAACATATATACACAAACACACATATACATATAATACATACATACATGTAGATACACATGCATACAAAAATATACATATTTTAGATTTAAATCTTTAAGATTAGGGTTTTAGGGTTATAACACCTACATAACATATATGCACACATACACATACACATATAATACATATATACATGTATATACACATGTATACAGAAGTATACATATTTTAGGTCTAGATATTTAAGATTAGGGTTTTAGGGTTTAGTATTTCATATTTAAGTCTAAGTCTTTTTGATTAGGGTTTTAGGATTTTAATACATAGATAACATATATACACAAGCACACATATACATATAATACATACATACATGTAGATACACATGCATACAAAAATATACATATTTTAGATTTAAATCTTTAAGATTAGGGTTTTAGGTTTATAACACCTACATAAGATATATGCACACATACACATGCACATGTAATACATATATACATGTATATACACATGTATACAGAAATATACATATTTTAGGTCTACATATTTAGGATTAGGGTTTAGTATTTCAGATCTACAATTTTCAGATTAGAGTTTTAATTAAATACATATAATTAAATATATAAAATTAAATATATAAAATTAAATATATAAAAATAGGATTACGTAAGGAAAAAACATCTGAATATATGAATATATATATATATATAATAAGATAATTATATACATAAATAAATATAAAAAGAACTAGGGTTTTAAATTATTTAATTAAATATATATAATTAAATATATAAAATTAAATATATAAAAATAGGATTACGTAAGGAAAAAAATCTGAATATATGAATAAATATATATTTGAAATAAGATAATTATATACATAAATAAATATAAAATGAACTAGTGTTTTAAATAATTTACTTAAATATTTACAATTAAATATATAAAATTAAATATATAAAAATAGGATTACGTAAGGAAACAAAATCTGAATATATGAATAAATATATATATAAAATAAGGTAATTATATACATAAATAAATATAAAAAGAACTAGTGTTTTAAATAATTTAATTAAATATTTATAATTAAATATATAAAATTAAATATAAGAAAATACGATTACGTAAGAAAAAAATCTGAATATATGAATAAATATATATATAAAATAAGATAATTATATACATAAATAAATATAAAAAGAACTAGTGTTTTAAATAATTTAATTAAATATTTATAATTAAATATATAAAATTAAATATATATAAAAATAGGATTACGTAAGAGAAAGAAATTTGAATATATAAATATATAAAATAAGATAATTATATACATAAATAAATATAAAAAGAACTAGTGTTTTAAATAATTTAATTAACTATTTACAATTAAATAAAAATAATTAAAGAAAAATCTAAATATATAAATAAATATATAAATACACAAACACACATACTTATATACCTATCTATATTCACATATATATACATATACACATATATATACACATGCATACATATATATACATGTTTTAGTTCTAGGTCATTTGGATTAGGGTTTTAGGGTTTTAACACGTACATAACATATATACACACATACACATACACATATAATACATATATACATGTATATACACATGTGTATAGAAATATACATGTTCAATTTCTCATATATTTTTCTCTAATCTTTTTATATTTGTTTCAGGAGCTGGCAATGGGTCGTCCTCCAACACGATCGGAGGAGTCTTATGGATATAGTCATGGGTTGACTGCACTATTGCAGGACTTGGAGGGACGTGGTGTGGTAGTTTCATGGGAGCGTTTGCGATGAGGTAATTAGTTTATAAACTTGGTTTTTACTTTTTTGTAATTTTCATGTGAATTTATCTCATTCCATTAATGTTCTTTGTTGCAGGACTGTTGATATGGAACGCTCTTTGCATGTGTATGGCAGTGGAAGACCAATATTTTGTATTTGATTTCCATATGGCAATACATTGCTTTGCCACATTTTGTAAAAGCATCATATATGATGGTGGTTTGCCACACTCTTGTACATGCTTCATTATTGAAATATATAACTTCTTTTGTACATGGTTCATTGTTCATTCTGATTATCAGTCTCTTTTGTGTACAATAATACTCTGTTTCATGAAATCATATTTCGGTTGTCATTAAAGTACACATCACATGTACTCGGTTTTTTTTGCGTAGAGTGTATTGTCTCTTGTTCAGCAACATCATGGTAATGTTGCTGTAGCAAAAGACAAAACATTCTGCCCAAAAATAATTTTGCAGGTTTGGTTGTCGGTATAAGCGACGGTACTCCCAGTAGTCTCATCGGAATAACCGTCGGTACACCCAGGAGGTGATGCAGCAGAAACCAGTTACCGACGCATATACCGACGTTTATACCGACGCATTTACCGATGCATATACGGACGCTTTTACCCACGTCTAGACCGACGTTTATACCGACCTTTTGGTACCGACGCAGAAACCGACCTTTACACCGGTGTCGCGGCAAATAAAGCCGCGTTCATTTTCCTCGGTAAAAACCTCGGTATACCATCGATCTGTTGTAGTGTAGATTGACGTCGACTTGTGAAGATCGGAATCATCATTGGATTGTTGCGTCTATTGGGCCACCTAATCAGTTCAGTGTGGTCTCCATTTATGCCCCTAATGGTGAGATAGATAGAATTGACACTTTGACTTCCCTTGACTCGCTCTCACACAATGTTTTGCTCTGCGGGGACTTCAACATGGTTGAATTTCTTGAGGACCGTTGGAATAACAAGGGGGAAAATATAAAGGGTCAGGAGAAAGAGATATGGGATAAAATCAAACTCCATCTCGACCTGGTCGAGGTGAAAGATATGAAGGAGTTCTCCTAGTCTAGCCTCCAATTGGGGGACTCTCTGAGGAAAGCAAGACTTGATAGATGTTACATTGACCAAAACACCATCCTCTAGTGGCGTATTCCTTTGATTTCCCAACACATGGACCTGACTATCTCGGACCACTAGCCGATTACTCTTTCTTTCAAACTGATTCCCATGCTCTGGAAAGCTCCTTGGTTTCAGGCTTGCCAGATGTCGTTTTCCATCCCCTCTATCCACCAAGAAATTTCCATAGTTTGGGCGGAGGCCTCTGTCTACTGTAATGAACCGGCCAAGTGCTGGAGAAGCGCGGTGGAAAGGAGTAGACAAATTCTGATCAAGACTCATAAGGCCATAAGAGATATCGGAAATAAAAGGAGAGAAACAGTGTACCGGAGGCTCTCATTTCTTGACGAAGAAGTGAAGAAAGGTAACTTGCAATGCCAACAAGGGCTTTTGGAAATTAGGGGAAGACTAAGACTCGAGGAAGAGGTTCAAAGGAAAAATCTACAAATATTCTTCAAAGATTGGTGGGCGGGCTGACAAACCTTCGAAAGAGATGTGTAACATCCTTAAAAGGAAGCAAGCTAGGGAAGCCATCCCATTCTTGGTCTACAACAATGGGATCGAATCTAGCACGGAAGTTGAGAATAGATCTATCATCGTTGAGCACTTCACCCATCTTCTTGAGGTCTCGACTCCTCTTTCCCCGCATAGGCCTAACTACATGCCATCCATCTCAAGGGTTGCTCAACCTAGAATCCATCGGAACATGATTTCTCTACTAGATGCTAACATTTTACGAACATGATTTCTCTACTAGATGCTAACATTTCAGAGAACAAAATTATCGAGGTTATTGATGCTTTCCCCAATGGAAAAAGTCCGGGCCCTCATGGACTCACCAATGAGTTTTTCAAGTCCTTCAAGCACGTGGTGGCCACCCCACTGCATCTAGTGTGGCAAGATGCTCTCTCCTTCTGTGCCCTCCCTGAGTGTCTTAATAATGGTGTCCTCAACTTAATTCACAAAAGGGGAGATAAGAACAAAATGGAAAACTGGCAGCCGATTACCATGCTCCAAACTGGATACAAGATAATTGCCAAAGTAATCACCAACAGAATCTCTTGTCATTTAAAGTCATGGCTTTGTGAGGATCAGAAATGTTTTATCAAAGGTAGATCTATATATGAAGCAATTGTCGATATTTGGGAAGGCCTTGCGTTTGCTAAGGAGCCTGCACAAGATCTGGTATTCATTAAGATCAAATTCGACAAAGCATATGATAGATTGGAATGGGACTTTATTCTTCAATCACTAAAAGATCTTGGATTCAGCCGAAAGTTCACGAAGATGGCTTCCACTCTACTTGAAAATGCTTCAACGAGAATAATTATCAATGGTAAGCTCTCTAAACCCATATGTTTAAAAAGACCTATCAGGCAAGGGTGCCCACTGGCTCCACTACTCTTCGCTATGGCCTTAGATGGCCTCAATCGCCTATTTAAGCATCACTTGGAGACTAGAAATCTCAAGGGTCTTTCCCTACCTCTTTGTCATGGCCAAATGATTGCGAGACTCTTGGCCGATGACATGAATGCCTTTGTTCTTAACGATATCAACTGCATTGAGGTGTTTTGGAGTTGCCTCAACACCTTTTGTGTGGCATCAGGTTCAAAAATCAACCATGCTAAAACTACCTTTAGAGAAATCCATGGTCCTCCACCCTACCTGTTGATTGATCAAGGGTGTCAAGTTATCCCTAGTGGTCAAGTCTTCCGTCTCCTCAGTATTCCGATGGGATTCAACATCTCGATGGACAAATAGTGGAACTGGGTGCTATTCAAACTGGATAGAAAACTAAATCATTAGAGAGGTATGCAAGTTAACTTGGCAGGGCGTGCAATGGTTGTAAACACTTTTATGCTTTCTACGACTATTTACTATATCTCGTGTTGAACACCTAAGGAGAAGAAATTGGCCAAAGTGGAAAGAATTTGTAGAAACTTCCTATGGACTAGGGACCCCAATAGGAGGGGGATTCCCAAAATCAAATGGGAAACTTGTATTAGCTTGAAAAACTCGGGGGGCTTGCGTATTTTGGATATCACTCGGTTGGCTGACAAGTTGGTGGCAAAGTGGTTTATCAAGGCTTGGAGCAATAGAGAGTCCTCTTGGGCTAAATTGATCTTCAGAAATTTGAAAGGCCTTATCTTGGTTGTTCTTCTCGATTGGAAGGACATTGGGATCCTTACACTTTTGTTCTCCCCCCACCCGGTGTCCCCTAAAGCCTCTAGCCTCATGTGTTCCTTATGGAAGAGTTGGAACAAAGCCAAAGAACTCGTCTGAATCAGTGATGAGTGGAAGTGGGCTGCTCCGATAAGACAAAATGACTCTATCTGGTTCCCGATCAGCGGCATAAGGGGGTGGGAGTCTTGGAACCTCCAAACGGCTAAGCGGCTATGGAACAAGGAGTTCAAACAGTGGAAACAACTTGGAAACAAGAGACCAGCTAGTGGATCAGGTTTGTAGATTTAGACCCGAGACATAGAGTTTCCCTTGAGGAATGGACTCTTCTTCAAAACACGTGTTTAGCATGGGACCACTCAACTACCCCTTTCTGGGTGGACAGGATCTTCCTTGCCTAGAGGGCCTCAAATGGAGCAATGGTAAGAACCTATCCAGAATTCCCAACTTCAAAGAAAACTTAGATGGTCATCACATTCTTAACAAGGTGTGGTGCCTTTTTTGGACCAAACTTCGATGGGAACTTAAGTTCATGTCTATTTGGCACCCCCTTATTGAGATCAAGAAGTCCGTTCTCATGTGGAAAATCTTGCATAAGGGTATCTGGTACAATGCAAGGGCCAACAAAATTTGTGGTGTGCCTCCATGGTGCAAGCGGTGCCATCGATGCATCGAAGACCTTGTTCACCTCTTCTTTGATTGCCCCAAGTCCCGTGTTATTTGGCATCATGTGACATGGGTTTTGAGACTCTCGAACCAAATCAATTGGCAACAAGCGCTGTTGGGTGAGGTGGTTGGCTGCTCACAAAGGCTGTGGAATGCCATCAAGGGCGAGACTCTTTGGAAAATTTTGAGGGAGCGATGCGCTGTCAACTTTGGCCAAACCCCAAAGGAATGGCCGATTGAGGAATCCTTGTTTCTTCTTGCTAAAAGAATCTCCCGAGATAAGATATCTCTACTATTTAGGCACCACTATATTTATCTCCTCGTTGATAACAAAATGAAACCCAAATGGGTTCTGCACGAGGGAGATGATAGATTTGTATGCCTCATTGGTAATGCCCTCTAGCTTACCGAACTTGTCCCCTATGTTCTCGGATTTGGGGGGTCCCACATACACTAGCCGCATTCATGTGTAACTTTTCTTCTTTATGTTAATTAAAGTACCAGAGAATAGGCCAAGGCCGAACTTCCTTAAAAAAAAAAAACAAATAACATGCGCGAGTCCCAATATCCACTATGGGTATCAGAATCCAGTCAAACTATAATATATCCTGGACTGGGAGCCACCTCCCTTCTTTTTTAAAGAGTTGACGATTTGGATTTCCTTATTCAATCTAGTTTTGGTGAGTAAAGAAAAGTAGAGAACGCTCTTTGCACTTGCTATCCTTGAATATTGAGCGGACTCGCTTTCGGAGACAGCATGCTTCAATTATTCTGGAGGTTTCGTTTTTTTCTTTTGATTTTTTTTTAAGGTAGTTCGGTGTAGGCCTAGTCTTCCTTCCATTAATGAATTGAAAGAAACTTTACAAGTGGAGGGGCATGGTGTCCATTACACCCTCCTTGTCCCATAAAATAGACCCTCCATTAACTATCCATTAGCTCGAATGCAAAAGAACATTGAAGACTAAGACTACGCAAAATTGTTTATGGACGGTCATATTTCCAGTTTTGGCCTTTCTGGATCTTAAAATAATCTCATAATTTTTAAAATACGTTCATAAATTACAGGTATTCTTATTAGATGGCAAGACCGTGCTAATAATAAAAAGGAAAAACCGTTATACAAAATTAGATAGAAGGTCAATAACCTTCTTGTCCCTTTGATAGGGGGGCAATTTGCTTTAGCTCTTATTGTTCTCCAAAACAAACACCATTTGTTGATTCCCCGGTCCTTCGGAGGGTTGTCAAAGTTGACAATGTATCTTTCTTTGGAGATCTTTCTAAGAGCTTATCTTCTACTTGCATTTCACAAGAAAACAAAGTAACCCAATGCTTCTCGAACTAGGGCTTATTTCCAGTTTATTTGAGTCTATAAAGCAATTCTCCCCATTTCCTCTCAAACCTAAAGACACCTTGGGCATGAAGAAAACAGGTTACCCAAGTCTTCTCTATCATTTGCTTTAGCATTAGTCCCGATTCTCCGGTGGAGAGTTCGCTACAAAACAACAGTTTTCTTTTTTAATTTTGAATGAGGTGGATAACAACAAAGTGAGTAAGTGAGAAAATTATAATAGAGACTTAAGTTGTCACGTAGTTGCGTACTAATGCTTTTATCTAAAACCCGACGCAACAGAGATTTTATGTGGTTACTTGGAATTAGATGTAAACAAGAAAAGGAAACTGGTCCCTTTCAACTTTTAATCTTATCTGCCTTTTTTACCTGCTGTGTTTTTCAAACGAGACGTATTTGGTTTCTATGATTTAAACGCTCGTAAGCACCTCAAATTCAAGGGTCCTGTTTATTCTCCCCTTTGATTGGTGATTACGCTTACCCATAAATTTCACAATAGAGTAAAAGTATGTGTTCTATAGATTTTTTCATGTCCTGCGCAATAATTTACCCGGCCGAAATAATATAAGACATTTAGAAGAAAATAAAAATTAAGTATTAATTTAAATCTGAGATATGTCAGTTAATTCTTCGGGAATATGTCAGTCCTCCTATGGCAAATTCTTCACCGTGGAATATGGACCAATGTGAAAGCTAATAAGATTTGTGGTGTTCTGCCATGGTGCAAGCGATGTCACAGGGGCAAAGAGGATATTGGTCATCTGTTCTTTGCTTGCCCCAAATCCTTTATGCTATGGAGGGTCCTGGGTCGGTCTTTGGAGATCAGAGAACAAATCAATTGGAAGCAAGCCCTCATTGGTGAGGCCATCGGTTGCTCTTCGACTTTGTGGAATGCGATTAGGGGAGAAATCCTCTGGAAGATTTGGCGGGATCGCTGCGCTCACAAATTTGGTAATACCCCCAAGGAGTGGTCGATCGAGAAGTCCCTATCATTTCTCGGCACTAGAATTGCTAACTGTAAGAAACCCCCCCCCCCCTCCTTCAGACATCACAAGGAGCTCCAATATGTCAACAATAAGCTTAAAACCAAGTGGGCTCCGCATGAGGGGGATGCAAGGTTTATCAACCTCCTTTATAACTCCATGTAAAACTTGTAAGGTCTACCTTGAAAATCCGGATTCCTGACATGTTTGTGCTACCCCCGCTTTGTGGGACTTGGGGGGTCCCGTGGGCACTAGTCCCAGTCACTTGTATTCTTCCTTTATTTAATTAAAGTCAGGGAGAGTAGGCATAGCCGAACTCCCTTTATTTAAAAAAAAAAATTCTTCGGGATAAAATATCTGAAGGAAAAAGACATCCACTATGAGATCCTTGCACTCCACTTGTTAATACTGTGAATGTTTCAATCATACTTCATCTTCTTTAGACCGATTGTTTCTCCTTCCTCTTTCTCGTGAGAGACCGTATATATATATATATATATATATATATATATATATATACATATATATATATATATATATATATATATATATATATATATATATATATATATATATATATATATATATATATAGCTAGGAGCACCTTCCACTTCCTCTTATAGATTGTGCACTAGGACTTCCATTATTTCATGCAGCGATCCGCTTTCTTCAAAAAATCTAAACAAGCACAGAGATATAAGTTTATGTGTTACGCTAAGTACTATAGCTTCTCGTGGACTTGGGGCACCTTCCACGTCCTCTTATAGATTGTGCAGCGATTTATAGGTCTTCCATTACTTCATTCATACAGCGATCGGATTTCTTCCAAAAAGCTAAAATCACCAATCTTCCTTCCTGATAGCTCGTAACAAATTCAAAGTACAATGAAGGGCTCAACATCTATAAGACCATCCTTCTAGACCCTTCTACTCATTCCACATTCATTTTGATCACACACCAAAGTTGCATATGTGGGAGCGTAGCGCAGCTATGGTGATCACTATTTACATAGATTAGTGAGAGAGAGAGAGAGAGACAGAGAGAAATCGCACGTCCAGCGGCGGTCACACACAAGGGTGGATTATCATATATTTACATGTTTTCTTTGTTTTATACATTGTTGCCACATCATCAAATCTCCCCCTCAAGCTCAGAATGAGCTTGAATACAAAATGAAAGAAATACATATGTCCATACAAGATGAAATAACATGAAATGAAATCTAGATACAAACTAAAGCTTTCTAACTCCTAAAGCTTTTCTAAAGTAGATGAGCTTTCCTTTGGGAAGAGCTTTGGTGAAGATATCGGCCACTTGTTCTCTAATGCTCATGTGGATCAACTCCACTTCTCATTCAATGACCTTCTCACGAACAAAGTGATAATGAACTTCAATGTGCTTCGATCTCGCATGATTAAATGGATTGTTGGATAACATTATGCTGCTCACATTGTCAAAATAGATGACTACCTTTCTGTCGATGTAGACTCCCATGTCTTCGAGTAGGTATTTAATCCATGTTGCTTCACAAACGGCTTGTGTAATGCCTCTATATTCAGCTCCGGTACTTGACCAAGCAACAGTTGGTTGCTTCTTGCTACTCCATGAAATGATTGCACTTCCAAGAGAAAATGAAAATCCACTCATTGACCTTGGCTTCATGACATTTCGTGCCTAATCCGCATCCCTATATGCATATATACATGGCTGAACTTTTCTCTTATAAAACAAGCCAAAGTTACCTGTTCCTTTCACATATTGGAATATGCGTCCCACTGCATCCAAGTGCACACTACATGGTTTATGCATAAACTCACTCACTAAACCAACTACAAACCTCAAATCTGTTCTTGTCTTTGTTACATAGATCAAACTTCCAACCATCTTTCTATAGATATTGGCATCATGCAAGTACTTTCCATCATCCATAAGCTTAACATTAGCATCAAGTGGCGTATCAACAGGTTTGCATGCACTCATACCAAATCTCTCAAGCATTTCCAATACATAATTGCATTGTATCATCCAAATTCCCTCTTCCATTGAAATTACTTCAATTCCCAAAAAATATTTTAGCTCTCGAAAATCTGACATCAAAAATTAGGATTTTAGTTTCCTTTTCAAATCATCAAACCTCTTCTCATCATTGCTAGTAATGATCAAATCATCGACATAGATCACTAATAGAATCATTTTTCTTCCTTGATTCAATACAAATCGTGAATAATCAGCCTTCGATTGCATAAATTTCAGATCCAACAACTTCTTAGTGAATCGTTCACACCATGCTCTTGGAGCTTGTTTCAAACCATAAAGCGCTTTCTTTAACTTGCATACATAGTCACGATACTTTGGATGGACATAACCTTCTGGTTGCTGCATATAGACTTCCTCATGCAGTTTTCCATTCAAAAATGCATTCTTAACATCCATTTGATACAATTTCCAATTGTTCATAGCAGCCCATGCAATCACGCTTCTCACTATTGTCATTTTCACCACTGGACTAAATGTTTCATCATAATCCAATCCATATACTTGTGCATATCCTTTTCCAACTATGCGCACTTTCAATCTTTCCAATGAGCCATCACTTTTACACTTCACTTTGTATACCCATTTACATCCAATAGCTTTCTTATTCGGTGGCAATTTCACTAAATCCCATGTATCATTCTTCTTCAATGCATTAATCTCATCATCCATTGCTTTACACCAATCTTCACTTTGTGACACATCATGAAAATTCTTTGGTTCCTCATGCTTAATTCTTTTTGTCATGTACGCATAATGAAGCTTCATAGACTTATTGTATAGATTCAATCTATCCATAGGATGTTTTACTCTTATAGATCGTCTCAAAGGTGTTTCTTCATGTGTTTCTTTTCTTGTGTGTGGGGGAACATATTTCTCCTTCATATTTTTCAACATGCCAGGCGTAACTATCTCATCTTCAATATCTAAATCACACATGTACGTATCTTTCCCTTTCCCCTTTCTTCTTGCATAGTCTTTTGCATTTTAACTCCATGATGTTTTTGGTGTAGGAAACTCATATGAACCATAGTCTTGACTCTCTTCATGGTCAAAATTCCTATGACTTGTTCGTGGCTCATCATGAAAATTATGCATAGAATCATCCATATCGTTCTCTATCAGAGCCATGTCTTTGGGTGCGTACCATGATGCTTTTTCATCGAATATAAGATCTCTACTCACTATACATTCTTTTGTAACAGGATTATAACATAGATATCCTTTCTTCTCTTCTGAGTATCCAACAAATATACACTATTTAGATTTTGCCTCAAAATTGTGTCTCAACTAACTAGGCACATGCGCATAACAAATACTTCCAAAAACTCGTAAATAGCTAACATTAGGCTTATGCTTCCATAGCCTTTCATAAGGTGTGAGATCATGAACCATGCATGTGGGGGCTCTATTTATAACATGCACAGCCGTACGACAAGCTTCTGCCCAAAACATAGCTGGCATGCTCTTTTCATTCAACATGGCTCTAGCAACTTCCTCAATCACACGATTTTTGCATTCAGCAACACCATTTTGTTGTGTTGTGTATCTACAAGACAATTGCCTTCTGATTCCATGATCACTAAGGTATTGATCTAATTCTCTTGAGATATATTCTTCCCCTGAATCTGATCATAGGCATTTTATATACATTCCTAACTACTTCTCAACCATGTTTTTGAATCTCACAAAACACTCAAAAACTTCACTCACTCTTATGATTCAGGAAGTAAATCCATGTATATCAGCTATAATCATCAACGAATATAAAAAAATATAGTGAGCCACCAACTGATTTTGTTCTAGCAGGTCCAAGCACATCATTATGGATTATCTCTAGATGTCTCCTCCTATGCATTTCTCTTCTTGGAAACTTCATACCTTGATGTTTTCCAAATGCGCATGCTTCATAAATTCTTTCAAAGTTTTAATGACCAAATCTCGATAATCCACGCACTAACATTTGCTTTTCCATAGATTTGAATTTTCTCAAATTAATATGACCAATTCGTTTATGCCATAATTCAGTTATATCTGAATATTCACTATTCTTGGCATACATGTTCTCATAAAGAGGTGTACCCATGTCAAACGTGAACAATCTACCCATCTTCTTTCCGTGACCAAGTAATTCTCCTCTTTTTCCATACTTGAAATCATGTATAAAACATCCATGTTTATTGAAAATAACTTCCATGCCCTGATCCGCTAGCTGACCAACTGAAACTAGGTTTCTTGTAATACTACGCACATGTAAGACATCACTTAATGTGTTTTGAACACCGTTTCTTTGTACTAGCGGTACATTTACAACATCGTTAATCACATGTAAGGTATCATCAGCAATTGCCATATACTCTTTAGTCTTCAAAGCTTCTTTTGATTAAAACCAATTTCCAATGCTCATCATGTGATTTGTGCAACCAGATTCTATGTACCAGTTCATATCGTTTCCAGGTTTTCACACACTATTCAACACATGCTCCTTCGCAAACATATTATCTCTGCCATAGTCTCTCTATGAACTTTCAGTAGGGAAATTTCCATGTGCCGCATAATGGCTTCTACCTCTTCCTCTTTGACTATTCTACTTATAATAACAATCTTTCTCAAAATCGCCATATTTGCCACAATGGTGACAATTCCCAGGTGCCTGTGATCTTCCTCTACCTCTTGGCATATCCATTGTATTTGCAATTCTAGAAGATGATCATCCACGACTAGAACTTCTTCCTCTATTCTGAAAGAATGCATGATCTCTTGTATTGCCACTTCCTAGTGCATTCAAACCAAGTTTTACTTCTTTTGTCATGCAAAGAGCTACTAGCTTGTCAAAATCTAGCATAGTGCCTCTTACTGAAATAGAAGTATCTAAACTCTTGTACTCCGGTCCTAGAGCATTTAATGTGACTGAAACCATATCATCATCATAGATCGTGCAATTTATGGAAGCTAAATCATCAGTGATCTTTCTAATTTCGGCCACATAATCCGTTATGGACCTATGTCCACGCCATTGCTATGCAACTTTTGCTTTAAGTGAACTTTTCTAGCTTCCGTCGACCTACCATATATCTTATGGATTATATCCCAAGCTTCCTTCGGTGTGCTAGCTTTCATAATATGTGGAATCAGGCTCTTTGATATACATATCAAAATCCAATGGAGAACCTTTCTAGGTTTTTCTATCCATGATCTATATTCTTTTTGCTCTTATGCATTCGGATTCTCTAGCAACTCAAGACACTCATCATCCCCATTCACTAGTCCCCAAAGACCTTTTCCCATCAATAAATTTTCCATCCTATACAACCATATGTGGTAATTGTCTTTATTCAGCTTATCACCATCTATTTGTGCAATATTATCACCCATCCTTGCAATTAAAGCACTTTTCTATGCAACGGAAATTTTATGGTGAGGCCTAGAAAACATTCGGCAATATTTCGGCTGTATTTCGTGATATATGCACAAAAAGCTGAATGTTCTCAAGTAATCTCAATGGTTTCCTTCTTGTTCTAAGCACTCCTTGTGTCTCTATGCATTTATATGCTCAATCTTACCTCTCCGAAAATTTTTTTGATAGAGTCTCCTTTGCCGAAAGTGTATATAAGCCAAGTAAACTATAGTCCATCCACTCCAAAAACCCAAACTCTGGGCAAAAGCATCAATAAGAGTCTGTAACGTAAGCAAATATACTCTGATGGGAGGCCTCAGAAATATACATTCATCCCGTGATCGATACATGAGGTCTTTGGACTGTCTTCTCTTTGGTCTTCCACCTATATCACCAGAGTATCTCCAAGCATGAGAATACCCTAGTTAAAAACCTTACCACATCCCTCAGTTTTTGTTTAAATTCAAGGTTTTCAGCACAGTAATATAAAACCTTACAAGGTGCGTGAGTTGTCCAATTAAGGACCCGTAAAAAGCTTACATTCGTCTCACAGTGTGTGAGTATTACATTGGTGTCGACATGGCTGATACGGCTGAAGCTTGAACATAAAGCCGTAGCTCAGCTGTAAGTTTGCAATGACTAGGCTCTACTGACCTTGTGCCCCACTTAGTTCAAGTGCTCTGATACCACTCTGTGGGAGCACAACGCAGCTATGGCGATCACTATTTACACACATTAGTGATAGAGAGAGAAAAAGAGAAATCACACATCCATCGAGGGTCAAACACAGCGATGGATTATCATATATTTACATGTTTTTTTTCGTTTTATACATTGTTACCACATCATCAGCGTAGTCCTTCTCTCCACAAAATAACATTGATCTCCAGACATTGGGGTTTTCTTCAGCTCCTCGGAGGCAATTCTTTATGGACTCTCAGTGACATCCAAAGTACTATGTTGAGACACCATTGTTATGCGCATGGAAAAGTTTTGCTATCTTCAATATTATGCTTTTTTTTTTAATAAAAGGAGGTTTAGCATAAGCCTACTCTCCCGGACTTGTATTCAATAAAGAAAGCAAAAGTACAAGTGAAGGGGACTAGTGCCCATGGGACCCCCCAAGTCCCTGATAGCTGAGGAAGGACTTACAAAGTTTAGATGGCATTACAAAGAAGGTTAATCACCCTCTCATCACCCTCATGCAGGGCCCACTTGGGTCTAAGCTTTTTGTTGATCAAAAGTATCTGCTAGAGCATGTTGGAGTTGGGACAAGTAAAGAAGATATGAGAAACATCTTCGATGGACTGGTAATAATGCTTACACCAGGGAGGCGCCCCACAAGTTTTGCTAGCCTTGAGCTTGGTCCAGATACCATGGTGAAGAATTTTCCATAAGAGGACAAACTTGTTGATTTCTATGAGAGGGTGCCAGATAGCCATGAATTTCATGTCCCATCAAAGCCGCGTCCATGACAGGCACCACTTCTTGTTAAGGTTACCCTGATAGTTAATGGTTTCTTTGATGTTTGAGATTTTTATTAGGCAATTACCATTGTGTCATATGAGACCAAGCGGGCTCGACATGTTTTGTCCCATGAGAAGGTGAACTTTAGAGCGGTCCCATGCAAGACATCTGCTTTGCAAAGTATTGCATTCTTCATAGGTAATGTTGATGCTAGGGTAAATATTCTCAAAGTTGATCCACTCGTTGGTGTCTTGTTTCCATAGATGTTTCCATTTTTTGAAGACTTTGTTCCATAGCTTCTTGGCATTTTGAATGTTCCAAGATTCCATGTTCTGGATGCGTTGGATCAAAAACCAAATAGAATCATTCAGTCTGATACTGGCCGCCCACTTCCAATCTTCACTGATTTTTGTGAAGCTCTGGACTTTGTTCCAACACTTCCAAACGGAACACACAAGCTCAGTGCCTTTCAGAAAGGCCGCGATCGAGGAAAACAATAGGGTCAGAAGGCTTATGACTTTGGGAATGATCTTATATCCCGTTTGAAGCATCATAATGAGACTCCAATTCTCAATTTTTTTCTTTTCCCCTTTTTTGTGGATTCACTTGATGATGCCATTGTTCAGAATGGAAGGGAGCGCACCAAACTCGAGCACCTCTTCCCATACCAAACAAAGGGGGCTGGCAATCACCAACTTGAAAGCCTTAAAGAACTCATTAGTGAGCTTTTTGTGTCTCAGGCTTTTCCCTCTAGGAGGGGCTTCAATAACTTCAATGATCTCACCTTCCAAGAGAGGGGCATCAAGCAGCGATGTGGGAGCAATTTTTGAGGACTGGTGGATCAATTCAATCGTCTCCCTAACGGTGCACACAGTTGTTAATGCAGAACAAGTATTTTTTACTAAGGACCGTAAGGCAAAGCCTTTCTATATCTATTGACTACGTCTATATAGGATGGAAGGATTCACTCTTCACTAGTTACTTTATCTTTTATAATTTCTGTTACGTTTGAGTCTATTTGAGATTTATCAGTATTTCTAACTACGGATGCAGGGAATAGATTTTCAATATTTTCAGAACTAGGTAGAACAATGGAAATTAAAGGTAATACTCTAGAAAATCTACGATCAAACTCTATTGAATGCAAAGTTTCTTCTACAATTTTATCCTTAACTAATTCTTCAATTTCTGTATTTTGAGTATCATTAACTTCTACTGGACTAGGAAATAGTAATTCAAACAAAGATGGAGGTAAAGAAGTACTACTAGATGAAGCTTCATTAGACATATAAGATAAAATGCAAAATATATTAATATTAAATAAACTATTTATATGAATGATTTTCTATACAAAGCTAAACAATAGAATTCCACCTAAATAAAATTTCTTTTTCCACACTTCAGTTCTTCAATCCATCTTCAACAGAGGCTGCATATCATCTGAAAATTAACATGAAAACCATAAGTATGCTTTCATAAAATATTAAACACTCATTAAAACTTAACATATTGAAAACTCAGGTTAATATAAGTTAATTAACTCTTCTAATACATATATATCATGAGTATATACATTCATTTTCATATACACATTGTAATAAACATATTTCATTTTTACACACATGAACACTAATCACGCATGCATTATATACTTGTACATACTTCAAACATTGTAAGCATACATGTTATATTTCATATACATACATAGGCTTCTTACACTTTAACATACATATACATACATACTACATATGCTAACATACATCACATGCATACATGCACATGCATACACAAAACATGCAAACATAAACATATACTAACATATCTCACATGCATACATGCACATGCATAAATGAACATGCATACATGACATGCATACATAAATCACATGCACTAACACACATATATGCATACATGCACATACATAAATGAACATGCATACATAACATGCATACATGAACATGCAAACATAATCATTCATACATGACATGCAAACATAAATCACATGCATACATGCACATGCATAAACTAACATACATACTAACATGCGTAAAAACTAATTCATATACATAAGCATATATGCTTTCCTATCATGCATGCAAAACATCTAACATGCAATAAGATATGCATGTACTAACATCTAACATCTATGCACTAACTAACATCTAACATGCAGTAATATGCATGCACTAACATGCATTAACATTCACTAACATACCTAACATTTACATGCACTACCTAACATATAACATGCATTAACATATGCATGCACTTACTAACATCTAACATGCATATACTAACTTACATTTAACTTGCAATAACATATACATGTACTAACATGCCTAACATTTAACATGGGTTCATGCACTAACATTTAACATGGATACAAACATTCATTAAATCTAATGCATTTCTACTAAGTTTCTATCATAAGCTAGCAAGTAAGGGTTGGAGAAGTTAGGCTAATGGATAAAGAAGGTAATGAAAAGATATAATCAGATAGGGTAAATGATAGAATAAGTAGAAGTTGGATCAATTTAATGAAATCTTTGAGAAAGACAAGGGATAATAGCTAAATGGATCCTCCTTTTTGTAACCTAAAACTCGTAAAAGAGTTTTAGATAAACAAATCCTACATATGTAATTATATTAGTTAAATAAACACACACACATACCCTTCATACCCTCCATTTCATACCAGACATACATAATAAATTCATTATTCATTCATTATTCATTCATATCATTCATCTCAAACACACATACTAAATGCATATGCATGTCATATATTAAGTGAAAGTAAAAAAAAAAAACAATAATACTTACTACATGTAAATAAATATATAAATTAAAATAAAATATAATAAACCTAAAATGAAAACATTCTCGCACATACATTCAAACACACACCTACATACATACACACACATACATATTCATTCATACATTCATCATACATATACACACTCGTAAATATAAATAAAATACTATAACTTTCTCTTATATATATATATATATGTGTGTAAAATAAAAATAAATCATATAAAAGATAATTAAAGTAAATATATATAAAGATAATAATTAAAAAAAGAAAAGAGTTAATTAAAATATCTAATATATATATATAAATAAAAAAGAAAAGAAAAGAAATAAAAAACCCTCTCTCTTTTTCTCTCTTTCTCTTTGTTTCTCTCTCTCTCTCTCTCGCTCTCTCTCTCTCTCTGTCTCTCTCTACTGCGCTCATCGGTTGTAGGGGGAAAGGGAGATGAAGAGATTAATTAAATTAAAATATAGAGAATAAATAAATAAACAACAATAAAAAAAATCCTCTCTCTCTCTCGCAGCAGCGCTGTGTGTGCCGCATACACACACACAAAGAGAGAGAGAGAGAGGGAGAGAGAGAGAGAGAAACAGAGAGAGAGACAGAGAGCCACCGCCAGAGAGGAGAGCAAAAGGGTGGGAGAAAGAAAAAAATAAAAAAGAAAAATAAAAAATAAATTAAAAAAATATCTCATTCCTCTCTCTCTCTCTGTGCTGTGCGTGCAGTGCTGCTGCATCGCCGACAGAGAGGAGAGGGAAAGGGAGGGAGAAAGAGTGAGAAAGAAGGAATTAAAGAGTAAAAAAATAAAGAAAAGAAAGAAAGAAAGAAAATGAAAAAAATCTTTGGACATCCTCAATCAAAAAACAAAAAACTTTGCTTCACATTGAATGAAGTGCAAAAGTAAGAGAGATGGTCTTCTCTCTCCTCCTGCCAGAGGTTCAAGATGGAAATGAGTGCACAAACAACCATAGCCTAGAGCATAGAGTAAATAGAGTACCTGAAAATTAACATGAGCTTGTGAATACGATGTCGGAGAGATTCTCTCTCCTTAATCGGATATCTCAATCTTTTATTTTGACATAATAATTGTCGAACTAGTGACTAGTATTATCGAAGACATTCGGATGGTGCGAATAAAAAGTCCTGTGAACATACGATTGAAATGTTCTTTCATACATACAATGTTTGAACATGATAATTTTCATGGAGCAAACAATGAAGCTATATGTGGATATGAAGATATAGGTGGCAATAATGATGGATGCTGCGAATACGGGAAGAATCAAGAAGTAAATATTTCAAGATATCTTTTGTGAAGAATATTTTCCCAAAATTAGCAACGTTTTATTTTCATACTATTGTGAACTACAATATTTAGTGGATCCTTCATTCTGTTGTTCCTCACTTACGTGGAGGATGAGCAGAATAGAAAGCACTACATGCATTAGTATACATGATGGCACATATTACTGTACTTCAACTTCTTGATCACGAATCAAAGTGGGAGTTTTTGCATGGAGGAGGACGGATGCGTCCATTCACCACAAAAAGTACTCGAAGCAAAAAGGGAACTGGAGGGAGGCGTGCAGGCATTGGAGGAGGACGCTAACAGATAAGAGAATGCAGTGAAGGAGAATGCATTCGGAGGGTGCTAACAGATAATCTCTCAGTTTTTTAGGACATACTCTCCGCGAGATAGGGGGGCTTGCTCTCTTCTTTTGGGGACAATTCAGAGGAATAGAAGGGAGAAGGGAGAGGATAGCACACTTCATCCGAGAGGAAGAGCACTGAGGAAGCTTGCAATGACCCTATACTTGCATTGAAATCTGGACATGCACCCATTTCTTTCGAATGAGTTTTGTAACAAAGCTTAAAGAAGCTTTCTTTTGAGTCACCTATCCAGCTCAATCTGAATTTGGGAAGATGAAGCAAGGCACCTATGTTAGATCGGAAGTGCGCTTACGAAATATGATTGAAGAACTGGTCTTGGTAACTTCAGATATTTAAATATTCGGCATGTCAGATAAAACTTTGTCTATATGCATATAGAGTTTTCATTGTTCTGTTATTTCATATTATGATTGATGTTTTATGTTCTGGCTTCACGCTTATAATCGCACTAAGAATGTGATTCTTTGTTGACTTGATAGATGTTGTTAAGCAAATCCAATCTGATAATGTTCTCTTGCAATTTATGGTTTCTCTAAACTTTATACAGTTTCACATTCACAGGATTCTGAAACGTTTAGCTAAATATGACGATTAACATGCGCTACTCAGTTTGGGTAAAGTATAAGAATATTGACGTTATTGTTCGGTTTGGAGTTTCTCTATGTTTCTAGCTTCTGTTAAGGACATTATCTGAGGAGAAATCAAGAAAGGAATAAAATAGGGCGCTTGGATCGGAAAGACATAGAGAGCCCCGGACTGGTCATAACTCTCGGAAGGGGGGGAAGGTGCAGATCAGAGGACTGGAAGATAGGTGGTTCGACTTTCATGATCTGTCAAACGTTCACGATGTTTTATTTACGGTTGCATGCATAGCTTTTCATTGTAGTTCATGTACTGTCCTCTTCAAAACATACCGCACTTTAGACCACACATATGAGATCTTGCTTTTGGGTAAGGTTGAGATGGTGACTGTGCATGAATCATGAGAAGATATTATGGTTTCAAGTCTTTGTTTTATATATATAAAAAAAAAGCTTTCGAATTTAGTTTGGAACGAAGTGAATCAATTGATATGATTAGTTTTGTATGCATGATACATTGTGACTTAGTAGGAAGGATGAATTGATATGCACACTTTGTTGACATTTGCTACTTCAAAACCCAGAGCTGATTCTAACACCAGGACATTTTTTGCATGTTTTCTTTAATCATATAGAGAGAATAAAGAGGTTTATGCGTTAGTGCAAATATCTGAAATTATGGATTTCGATGCACCAGAGTTTTAAAAAGTTCAATTAATAAAGATTGTTGTTCCAGCCTATTATATCATTCGACTTGTGACTTTTAAAGAAGAAGACTTCGGAAATGAGCAACTATTCTCTTGTAAATGAGCAACTATTCTCTTGTAATTTTTTGGATGCGCATACCTATATATGCTTAACCTTCTGTACGATCGTAACTTCTTTGATGACAGAGTATAATTAATCATTTGACCTATTGATAAATCTTTATGATTTGCTGAACACCAAACACGGAGAAAGTACACACAACATATGTTTGAAAACATCGAGCTTTTGCGTGAGGCTATTTCTTTACAAACTTTTGTTATATTGGTTGTGCAACGTGTTGATGAAAATTGTGTTGGTTGAAATTGTTTCTTTCGCTGAGAGGAAAGGTACCTGCAAGTGATTTCTATGCAACCAACGTTGTGAATCGTATTGTGGTTAGAACCTTTATTTGGACATTAAAAATTGTGGGTTTAAATAGTGTGTGTTGCACTACAAGTCCATCCTGATTAATTATCGAACCGTGAAAATATCAAACACACTAGATGATGGCATCGCACATGGTTGAACTTTAGTTTACTTAAAGGTCCCGAAATGTGCACACTTTTGTTATTCAATAAAGTTTGTGTTTGGACTCCCTTAGACTATGAAGAGGTTGTCTAGACATTAGTAGAAGTTGTGATATGATATTTTCCTTCATCTTTTACAAAACTGCTCACCTAGGCATTGATCTTTACATTGTTAAATTGAGTTTTTTATTCGACTCAACATCTCTTCATTTTATACCAATGAAAGTTGATCCATCATTCTTGAAGATTTGAAGACGCATAAGCAAATTGAATTTATATATGCTCCTTGAATCTTTCCTTTACCTGAGTTTGCTAATACTTTGTTGGATCTCAAAAATCGAAGAGCTTCAATCTACGAGTTAATTAATTTTCCTTGAACTTTAGTGCCTTCTTTGGGAAATTCAAGCCTTTGATTTTGAACTAATTACATTTGTTGAGTTTGATTGGCTTTTTGAATCTTCATCATATCTGAGTTTGCTCTAGTCACCCTGTGTGCGCCGTATTTTTGGCGGTCGCCCTGATCCACCGACCGTCGCTTTCGCGCCCTCACTTTGAACCCGACGTGAACAAACGGCCTTGCAGCTCAGGTACATGTTTCTGGACTGTTTTCTCAAATGAATGCCAAGTAATGTATGTTTGATGTATGTATAACCTCATAGCTTGTTTTTCGTTTATGTGGTGCTTCTTTGATATTCAAGTGTGAGTTATGGGCAAAAAGCAGCATACAAACATGAAAAATAAACATCAATGTAAAGAATCTTTTGAAATTAATTTACAAGAGCATAATTCAACGAGTATTGTTATTGATGAAGCATATGTGAACGCATTGATAGATCAACATTTGAGAAAATGGGAAGATAAATTCATACAAAGGGAAAACAAGGCCAATGAAGCTCTACAAAAGACATTTAGAATGATTTTGACTTTAAATGATACGCTTAAAGCTATGCCAGAGACTTTACAAGTATTAAGAACTAGTCTTAGAACTTGGAAAGAGGAAATGAATGCTGAGTTTCAAGAAATGAACTAGAAATATGACATATTATCTAAACGACTACAAGATTTAGAGCTAGCTAAATGTGAGCATGAAAAGGAGGGAATGAGCCAAAGTTTGTTTATAGATCCTTCATCTATAACACATGCTCATGATGGTAGAAAATCTAGTTGTAGACATTCATTAAGACCATCAAATAGGACTCGAATGAGACCTTTGCAGTGTTTTTGGTGCGATCAATATGGCCATTTATTTTGGAATTGCAGGTCGTATGAAGATGCACGAAAATGGAAACTAGTGGTTGAATTTGAAAGGAAAATTTGTAATTATGAGGATCGATCACCTTTAAAATTAAATCTAGGAAGGGGTGGAATGAAAGAACTATTTAAGGAGATTCAAACTAAACTTAATCCATGCGAAAGTAAAAAAGTATGGAAGCCTATCATACATATGAACATTCAAACAAAAGAAGAAATAAGAGAGAGGACATCAAACCAAAAACAAGAGCTAAAAGAAGAAATCAAAATGATAAAACTAAAGGAAGAAGATCAAAAATCGATTATAGAAGAGCAATTGGAAATTGATCTAGGTGATTTTGAGCATGAAATACAAGTAGGAGCAAGGAAACTTAATAATGTACAGATTTCACTTGATCCAACGCTCCTTTCTAATGAGAATTTGTTTGATCAAGTCAAGCTTAAACAACTTCAAACTCAATTTCATAAACATGAATATAATCAATTTAAAGAAGAAGGAATTAAACAAGAAGAGACCAAACAAAGTATTATGAATGAAAACAAACAAACAAATGAAATAGACAAGCAACTTCTTGATCATATAATTAAACAAATCGAAAACAAAATGAATATAAATTCACAACAATCAAAACCTTTAAAACTTAACAAGAAAACTAAGAATGTACCATTGAAGAAAATAGAAGAAATGATTAAATTAAGAAATGATTAAACTAAGAAATGATTAATATATTTGACAAGAATAGATGAATCAAATTCTTTTTGATAATTATGATGAATAACAGTTTATGAAATTTTGTGAATGTTTCCTATCCATTAAGAATATTTATATGGGAGTTGCAACCTACTTCCTCATCAAAAAGGTATGTATATGGATTTTGTTGAATTTCATTAATGAATCAAATATGGCTTTTCTAATCAATGTTTTGAGTGATTTAATGCAGATCAAGCAGGAAAGGACGAATTGATGGAAGCTCCAAAATATGACTTCATATTACTTCGGCTTTTATAGATGGATTATCTAAAAGTTTTGAATTGATATATTTTGGTTTAAATATGCTAATACTTATGTTGTTTTCACGAGTTTGTTTTCAAGATATTTTTCAGGTTCAAGATGAAGAATGGGAATTTATGGACAACCAAGATTTTCTTCAAGAGTAGAATATGAAAACCTTTTACTTCCAGTTTTGCACCATTTATTTAAGCGTGCATTTCAAGTATGCATTAAATTATGTATGAACACATATTGAGTTTTGCCCTTAGGTGCACGTTCATTTGCACCATTATCAAATTGTAAAAATGCATTATGAAATTTGTGAAAAAGTTCTAAGTATAGGAGATAGAAAACCTCTTCATCAAAAGCTCTTACCTCATATGCACCATAATTTTGAAAATGCACATAAAGTATGCATAGTAGGGTCACACTACATGACCATGCATTTAGGCACAGATTGAGTATTACCCTTGCACATAAGAGTGATTGTAAGGATTTATGTAATTCCACATTGCTATGTATGTGAGTGAGTGCACAAGCCTCACCATCAGAAGCCATTCTCTTTATTGATTGCACCATTAATTTTATACATGCATTTTCAAAGTGTGCATATAAATAGGGCTAATTACGCAGCCGTGCATAATGCACTTTGACTTTAAAACCCATGCACATATTCTGCTATGGAATTGATGTTATTATTAAGCAGACAACAGGTTCTCAGGTTGGCGCATCCGGAGGATGCACAGGTTTGGTGGGGGCGGATGTCGGAGAGATTCTCTCTCCTTAATCGGATATCTCAATCTTTTATTTTGACATAATAATTGTCAAACTAGTGACTAGTATTATCGAAGACATTCGGATGGTGCGAATAAAAAGTCCTGTAAACATACAATTGAAATGTTCTTTCATACATACAATGTTTGAACATGATAATTTTCATGGAGCAAACAATGAAGCTATACATGGATATGAAGATATAGGTGGCAATAATGATGGATGCTTCGAATACGGGAAGAATCAAGAAGTAAATATTTCAAGATATCTTTTGTGAAGAATATTTTCCCTAAATCAGGAACGTTTTATTTTCATACTATTGTGAACTACAATATTTAGTGGATGCTTCATTCTGTTGTTCCTCACTTACGTGGAGGATGAGCAGAATAGAAAGCACTACATGCATTAGTATACATGATGGCACATATTACTGTACTTCAACTTCTTGATCACGAATCAAAGTGGGAGTTTTTGCATGGAGGAGGACGGATGCGTCCATTCACCACAAAAAGTACTCGAAGCAAAAAGGGAACTGGAGGGAGGCGTGCAGGCATTGGAGGAGGACGCTAACAGATAAGAGAATGCAGTGAAGGAGAATGCATTCGGAGGGCGCTAACAGATAATCTCTCAGTTTTTTAGGACATACTCTCCGCGAGATATGGGGGCTTGCTCTCTTCTTTTGGGGACAATTCAGAGGAATAGAAGGGAGAAGGGAGAGGATAGCACACTTCATCCGAGAGGAAGAGCACTGAGGAAGCTTGCAATGACCCTATACTTGCATTGAAATCTGGACATGCACCCATTTCTTTCGAATGCGTTTTGTAACAAAGCTTAAAGAAGCTTTCTTTTGAGTCACCTATCCAGCTCAATCTGAATTTGGGAAGATGAAGCAAGGCACCTATGTTAGATCGGAAGTGCGCTTACGAAATATGATTGAAGAACTGGTCTTGGTAACTTCAGATATTTAAATATTCGGCATGTCAGATAAAACTTTGTCTATATGCATATAGAGTTTTCATTGTTCTGTTATTTCATATTATGATTGATGTTTTATGTTCTGGCTTCACGCTTATAATCGCACTAAGAATCTGATTCTTTGTTGACTTGATAGATGTTGTTAAGCAGATCCAATCTGATAATGTTCTCTTGCAATTTATGGTTTCTCTAAACTTTATACAGTTTCACATTCACAGGATTCTGAAACCTTTAGCTAAATATGATGATTAACATGCGGTGCTGAGTTTGGGTAAAGTATAAGAATATTGACGTTATTGTTCGGTTTGGAGTTTCTCTATGTTTCTAGCTTCTGTTAAGGACATTATCTGAGGAGAAATCAGGAAAGGAATAAAATAGGGCTCTTGGATCGGAAAGACATAGAGAGCCCCGGACTGGTCATAACTCTCGGAAGGGGGGGAAGGTGCAGATCAGAGGACTGGAAGATAGGTGGTTCGACTTTCATGATCTGTCAAACGTTCACGATGTTTTATTTACGGTTGCATGCATAGCTTTTCATTGTAGTTCATGTACTGTCCTCTTCAAAACATACCGCACTTTAGACCACACATATGAGATCTTGCTTTTGGGTAAGGTTGAGATGGTGACTGTGCATGAATCATGAGAAGATATTATGGTGTCAAGTCTTTGTTTTATATATATAAAAAAAAAGCTTTCGAATTTAGTTTGGAACGAAGTGAATCAATTGATATGATTAGTTTTGTATGCATGATACATTGTGACTTGGTAGGAAGGATGAATTGATATGCACACTTTGTTGACATTTGCTACTTCAAAACCCAGAGCTGATTCTAACACCAAGACATTTTTTGCATGTTTTCTTTAATCATATAGAGAGAATAAAGAGGTTTATGCGTTAGCGCAAATATCTGAAATTATGGATTTCGATGCACCAGAGTTTTAAAAAGTTCAATTAATAAAGATTGTTGTTCCAGCCTATTATATCATTCGACTTGTGACTTTTAAAGAAGAAGACTTCGGAAATGAGCAACTATTCTCTTGTAAATGAGCAACTATTCTCTTGTAATTTTTTGGATGCGCATACCTATATATGCTTAACCTTCTGTACGATCGTAACTTCTTTGATGACAGAGTATAATTAATCATTTGACCTATTGATAAATCTTTATGATTTGCTGAACACCAAACACGGAGAAAGTACACACAACATATGTTTGAAAACATCGAGCTTTTGCGTGAGGCTATTTCTTTACAAACTTTTGTTATATTGGTTGTGCAACGTGTTGATGAAAATTGTGTTGGTTGAAATTGTTTCTTTCGCTGAGAGGAAAGGTACCTGCAAGTGATTTCTATGCAACCAACGTTGTGAATCGTATTGTGGTTAGAACCTTTATTTGGACATTAAAAATTGTGGGTTTAAATAGTGTGTGTTGCACTACAAGTCCATCCTGATTAATTATCGAACCGTGAAAATATCAAACACACTAGATGATGGCATCGCACATGGTTGAACTTTAGTTTACTTAAAGGTCCCGAAATGTGCACACTTTTGTTATTCAATAAAGTTTGTGTTTGGACTCCCTTAGACTATGAAGAGGTTGTCTAGACATTAGTAGAAGTTGTGATATGATATTTTCCTTCATCTTTTACAAAACTGCTCACCTGGGCATTGATCTTTACATTGTTAAATTGAGTTTTTTATTCGACTCAACATCTCTTCATTTTATACCAATGAAAGTTGATCCATCATTCTTGAAGATTTGAAGACGCATAAGCAAATTGAATTTATATATGCTCCTTGAATCTTTTCTTTACCTGAGTTTGCTAATACTTTGTTGGATCTCAAAAATCGAAGAGCTTCAATCTACGAGTTAATTAATTTTCCTTGAACTTTAGTGCCTTCTTTGGGAAATTCAAGCCTTTGATTTTGAACTAATTACATTTGTTGAGTTTGATTGGCTTTTTGAATCTTCATCATATCTGAGTTTGCTCTAGTCACCCTGTGTGCGCCGTATTTTTGGCGGTCGCCCTGATCCACCGACCGTCGCTTTCGCGCCCACAACGACTCCCCTCATTATATACATGAGAGTAGCCCACCATAGCCCATATTTTCCCTAAGTTAACTAAAGCATCCAGCCTACAATTACTCCACATCAACTCAACCTCACTCCAACCAAAAATTAGGCGTGGAAAATTCATCCTTTTCTTTTCCCAAAAATACACAAACTTAATTAAAAATAAATAATCTCCTAACCTTAGACTTTTACCCTCCATTTAGATTTAAATATATACAACCCTTCAATTCTTTTTAATTATTTATTAAATTTATAATTAATTAAATTAAACCTATCAATTAATAAACTTAAATATATTTCCATAACCTTAGTGTTATTTAAATAATATCAATTACTAATTAACATATTTAATTAATCATTTTATATTTAACATATTTTGCCAAGGTTTCATTTATTATGTTTACCCTATTTATTAACTCATTTAGAGACTAAACCTTCTTAATTAACCTCTTAACCATACACTTACCCTTAAACTAACCTTAAAACATGTTTTTTAACCCTCAATTAACCCATAAACTAATCTTCTATCCTTCCATAACCCTCTAGCTTTATTAATTAAACCCTTAATTAATCTTAAAATTAAGCTTAAACCCTATAAAACATGTTCAAACCCTACATTTGACCCTTACATATCCTTGAATTTACATTCAAACCTTACATAAATCCTTAGCTAACCCTTAATTTTTAATCTATACCCACAACTTCATTAGAAAACACCTTTACAAATACTTTCCATCTTTGTACTAATTATCAAACTTCTTGTCTTGCAAAAATTAAATTAAGCATAAGTCAAAATTTTCATAAATTAGTCAAACTTAATCTAAACAATTAATCTTTAAATTTTTAATAATATTTTAAGAGAAGTAAATTCTTTCCAACATCCGCCCCCACTAAACCTGCACATCATCCCGATGGGCCAAACTGCACATTTAAGTGGAACATATCAAATTCTTTATAAATAAGTTTTAAATTCTCAAAGCTTTATTTTATCATGCATTCATACTTCATGCAATTAAAAAGATTAGTATAAATCTTCTAAAAGACAAAGTAGATATAAGTCATATAAATATCATGTTATATCTATGAATCTAATTTAAATAAGCATTTATAGGAAGAAATCATAAGTTTCATATTCCTTCTATTCATGTAACTTGCTTGGAATAAGTAACTTATCCTGCATAACAACATATACCAAAACTTTTTCATCTGTTAATAGAATTATATGACTCCTACTTTTATTTCCTATGGTCTAACTCTCCATTCATTTCTTTTTTTAAATATCATTTTTTTTCTTGCTTTATTAGTTCATCCCAAGTCAACTCTTTATTTATTTTTTTAACAAATGAGCCTATACCGAAATTGGGTGCGACTCCTGGACTTGTCCACTTGGCCAAGTTTATTCCACTTGTCTGCTAACCTGGCATAGAACACCATAAAAACTATGTCAACCCTACATGAAACCGACGTCGGCTCATGACTCTGCCACCCGACCTGAGTAATTCCACCCACCTACCGAACCATGCAAGCGCATGAAAACATAAAGGTTAGGCCTATGATGAACCTAGCGTCCGCTTATGGCCTTGATCACCTGACCAAGATTGTTCCACCCGCCTACTAGCCCAACATAATGCACCAACTACAAACATATACATGTAGGCTAGATTAGGTATGAAGTTTTATCTTTTTTATTCATTTAGAGGTCAGATCGCATAAGGAATAAATAGTAAGATACAAAAATCCCACTTACTAATGGATAAAAGTTTTAGCCTATACATATATTCATAATAAGGCTACCATTTCTTCCAAGCTTTCAATTCCGAAATTTCTTTTTAACCATGTGATTTCATTCATATAAATACAAGTTTTTCATGCATCAATCATAAATATATCAGATATTTAACATCTTAAATTCTACTTCATTTAATAAAAAAAGTTTGAACATATCCTTTTAACTCATTCAGTAATGCAGTGCATATACACAAAAAATCAAACAAATCTTTAATTAAAACTTTTTCACCTGATTGAAAACAGATATTACCATTGAAGGCCTTAGATATTGCCTTCACAATAGAGGGATGACCCCGTTCAATCTTACCATTCGACTCCAGATCATAAGTAATTGTAAGAGATAGACGAATCCCATGCTGGTCAAAGTATTCTCTAGCCTCTCGAGCATCTAACTCGCCCCTATCTGCTACTAACTTTTCTACATAGCCAAATCTAGAAATAACTTCTTCTAACAAAAATTTACATATGTTATAAGTAGTTTAGTACGAAGTGCTCTACCCTCTACATGATTACTCAAGTCTTCCCTAGCTAAAACTATATACCTCATCCTATCTAAACCTTTAAGCATAGTCACTAAATCAACTACCCACTTGTAATGAATACAAGGAGGATAAGTAGGGTGCAGAGGTTCTCTATGTTTAAGTGACGAATGTACCTGACAAGTAGCAAAAGAACTTACAAAGTCATGTATATTCACATCCATATCTGGCCACCAATAAGCTTCTCTAATTTTATAATACGTTGCGTGAAAGCCTTTATGTCCTGCCCAAAGAGTTTCATGCATATCTATGATAACTCTATTTTTTGAAGGTTTTTGTTTCCTAAAACTCGTTGCGGATATCTAATTTTCGCTTTTGCACGATGCCAAATAAAACCATCCTTTAGAAAGAAATTAAATGCACGTTTCCTTATGTCTCTAAATCTATTAGCAGACCAAACAGGTAATTGTTTCAAAGTGCTACGATAATATCCTATATCATACCAGATTCCCTCATATTAATTTTCATTAAATGTTTCATACATATAAACATCATAAATATAATTAATCACATTTAATTTAGTTTCAATCATGTCATCATCTTCAAACTTAGCCCTAGAAAGCATATCTGCAACAGAGTTAGTTTTTCCAGAAATATGATTTAAAACAGGATTAATAAACTTAATATAAGATATGCACCTGAACATTGCTATATCTAGAGAAGAACAAGTAGTAATCATTCCTATTAATGGTAAACAATCTGTTTCTATTAATACATTAGCTCCTATAAAATATTCCTTGTCAGCTTTTTATGCAATAACTAAACCCCATAATTCACATTTTATTTGTGGATATTTTTTTTTTAGTTTCATGTAAAATTTTAGCCCCAAGTCTAATAGCGTATCTATTTCCTTCCCTATCGTCTTGTCCTATTCCCCATCCTATTCCTATGGGACTAATATCTACAGTTAAAATAATTGGTTGATTATTTGAGTAATTTACACGTTTTAAAACAGGTGCATTAGAAAGTAAACTTTTTAAATTCTTCATTGCTTTAACATGAGTTTCAATCCATTTAAATTTCCTATTTTTCCTAAGTAAATCATACAATGGATTAGCTACATGGGCATAATGCAGAATCCAAATAGCATAAAATACACATGCTCCTAAGAAACGTCTAACCTCACTAATGTTCCTACAATTTGCAGATAATTTATTTATAGCGTCTACTTTTGGAGGATAAGGCCTACGACCATAGTAACCACATAAATGTCCTACAATTAAATCTTCATTAACACCAAATACTTATTTTTCTATGGAAAATATTAATCCTACTTCTTCAAATCTAGTATTTTCTCACAATCTAAAATATGATTAGATACAAACTTCCTACATCCTAAAGAATCTGATGTTTCATCTTTTTCTTTGCATTTAATCAGAATATCATCTATAAACGGCATGGTCCGATTAGGAATAAAATCATGAAGAACCATATTCATTGCGTTCATCATATATGCTACCGAATTTGTAGCTCCTTGAGGAAGAGTACACATACGAACTAATCCTAAAGGAGTCTTCATCGTAGTAATATCTCTAGTCTCAGTAGCAAGCTGGAACTGATCATAACCGGAATATAAATCACCCATAGAATAGATAGAATGCCCAACAAAAGCTTCGACAAATTCCCTTACAATAGGGTCAGTTCCTACATTCCTAATTGTAAATTTATTTACAAGTTGTAAGTCTTGGATAAATCTAAGCTTACCATTCTTTTTAGGAACAGTAAACCATCTATTAGAATAAGGTGCAGAGGAAGGTTCTAAAATTTTCATATTCATGTTCTCGTTAAGCAGTTTCATTAGCTCTGGTAAATGAGCCTTTGGAACTGGTATAGAGCGAAGATTCCAAGGTATATGGGCTACGGTAAATATAATCATAGGAGATACTATTCTAGGGTCAACACATCCTAATCATTTATATTTAAAATATTTCTCTAAGGTTTCATTTATTATATTTACCCTATTTATTAACTCACTTACAGACTAAACCTTTTTAATTAATCTCTTAACCATAAGTTTACCCTTAAACAAACCTTAAACCATGTTTTTTAACCCTCAACTAACCCATAAACTAATCTTCTACCCTTTCAAAATCCTCTAGGTTTATAAATTAAACCCTGAATTAATCTAAAAATTAAGCTTATACCCTATAAAACATGTTCAAACCCTACATTTGACCCTTAAATACCCTTGAATTTACATTCAAACTTTACATAAACCCTTAACTAACTCATAAGTTTTAATCTATACCCACAACTTCATAAGAAAATACCTTTATAAATACTTCCCATCTTCGTACTAATCATCAAACTTATTGTCCTGCAGAAATTAAAATCAAACATGAATCAAAATTTTCATAAATTATTCAAACTTAATTCAAACAATTAATCTTTTAAATTTTAATAATATTTTAAGAAAAATAAATTCTTTCCGAAAGCGATCAGCTTTCTTTCAAAAATCTAAAGAAGCACACACACACATATACATATACATATATATATATATATATATATATATATATATATATATATATATATATAGATATATATATATATATATATATATATATATATATATATATATATATATATATATATATATATATATATATATTATGCGTTACACTAAGTACTATAACTTCTCGTGGACTTGGAGCACCTTCCACGTCCTCTTATAGATTGTGCAGCGACTTATAGGTCTTCCATTACTTCATGCAACGATCGGATATTCTCCAGAAAGCGAAAATCACCAATGTTTCTTCCTGATAGCTCGAACTAAATTCAAAGTACAATGAAGGGGTCAACAACTATAAGACCATCCTTCTAAACCCTTCTACTCATTGCACATTCATTTTCATCACACCCAAAGTTGCGTAGTCCTTCTCTGCACAAAATAAAATTGATTTCCAGACTTTGGGGTCTTCTTCAGCTCCTCGAAGGCAATTCCTTATGGACTCTCAGTGACATCCAAAGTATGATGTTGATAAACCATTGTTAACTACAACATCCATAGATTACGGAACTTCTTTCTAAATTGCCTGATATCCAATCCCTAGAACAAGAAGATTCTTCGTAATAAAGCGCTTCCATTACAGATGATCATGATCTACGAGGGCCAGTTCCACGTCACGATAAAAAAATAGTCTTCAATGCACTCAATCACAATCTTCTTATGTTACCCTCTAGAGAATATTTTCTTATGTTACCCTCTAGAGAATATTGGATTGGTGTAAGACATTTCCTCCGCAAGTAGAGCACAAAAGACGGAACCCAATGGAGGTGTGTTGTCCCCCCTTGTAGAAGGAAAACTAACTAAAAGAACACTCATTCTTGCACATCCCTTTGTGAAGACGTGAGAATAGTTAGATGCTCCTCTATGCGCATGGAAAAGGTTTGCGATCGTCAATATGATTTTATATAGTCATGGCCGTGAATGGTTTACTAATTATGATATTAATTATATATTTGATTATGCTCACTTAGTTAATCATAAGAAAATTACATATCAATAAAAAAAGATGCTACTTAGGTTGTGCAAGATAAACTTAGTCTGAAGGTCCATCAATGGAATCAAAAAAGGTTTATGAAACTCAATTGACTGAGCCTAACTCATAAGTCATGAAAGTGAGACTAAGGCAATGGAAAAACCCTAAAGATTTTATAGGGATGGGTGCCTTCCACTCGGTCTAAAAAGCTAATATTTTTTATAATCTAAAAAAGGAGGTCAGACTCCTAGACTATCCTAGCGGATTGGATCATGTTGTGACTGCCAATGATGATAGGAACCCACCTGATTATTTGACAAACAAGGAAGACAATATAAGAAGGTTACATTTAGCGCTTCCTCAATCACAAGTTATTGCTAATCACAAGCATTTGATCACTCAAGAATAGTACAAAGAAGAAAAAAAAAACTTGCACCAGATAAGAGAAAATTCAACGTGAAAGAGTAGACAAGATATGACTCAGAGAAAGAGAAGTTTTGTTATTATAGATTTGAATCAATCCATACAATAGACCTCAAAAATAGCTTCTTGAGGAAGGCTCCACCTCACCCCTGAGCTATCACAATCTCATTCACACCGGCACTCTCAATCACACTCTCACCCTCACTCTCACTCTCAATCAAAAGGTAGTTCTCTTATTTTTGGCCTACTCTTACATGATGCAACATATATTTCCAAAATCAAGGTCGACCATCCCAAAAAGAAGTTTGAAAATCACCAAATTTAGAGAAATTTGTTTCACAAATGTATGGGTTTCTAGTAGACAACTGCTTTCTTCAGTGTTGCCTATCCAAAAATATAAGAAAAACAACCAAAATATATATCAGAAGACATCCATTAGTGTGCATGACAATAGATATGTATCAAAATCCTAGGTTCTTATAAAAAATATAGAAGCGAAACTTTCTTTTGTTTAAGTACAAAGGATTGGCACTTTTCCAAGTCTTGTAACTCGAAAACAATGAGGAATTAGCTTAAGCTTGTTAGAGGCAAAAATGTTCAGCTCTTCAATTTGCATAACATTGTTGAAGATTCCCTATGTCCGAATTTGCCTCCACATACCACTTTTTAGTGGGGGATAAAATCATCATACATGGGGAAGGGAAACTATGCTTTTAACTCAAATGAGAACTAAAGGATGTGGATGAGTGACTACAAGGTGCAAGGTTCAAGCATGTGGTACATTGATAGAGGATGCAGCAATTACATGAGTTGCAACAATGAGTACTTCTCAAATATACAATTACTATCAATGAAAGTTCATGAAGAGACAAGTGATGATACCCCCATGCCATTATAAATATATATGATGTTATGTTGGATAGGCCCTCATAAGGCTAAGTGCTTGAAAGAGGTTCTTCATGTTCCCACTATTGCAAAGACTCTTATTTATATGGGTCCGGTGATTGAGAGAGGATTAATAGTGAGATTCAATCAAGAGGGTTTCTTTGTGGAGAACCCTAAAGAAGGGTAGGGATTGGTGGACAAAGATAGAAAGGAGGGTATGCTATCCATAGTGGATGTGAAGCCAAACTTGAACCATAGAACATACTTCACATATGGAAGCACAAATGTAGCAGGATTGGATCTTTGGATAAGCGGGATAGGCATATGATTGCTGAGAGGTTGAAGCACATGTACACGAGAATGCTACTAGCGGGGACATCAAATATTCAGAATCCGTATCCCAAGAACATATGTGTAGCTTGTCAAAATCTAAGATACCATTTAAGAAGAGTAGAAACATTCTCCATTGGATATCTATATGCATTTCTAAGAGCCTTATCCCATACATCATCAAAGCTAGTACACCAAAAAAAGCTTGGGATATTCACGATATTCACGCTTAACCGTCACACCTATTCACGATATTCACGCTTAGCCTTATCCCGATATTCACGCTTGAGCTTCACACCTATTGCTTACTGTCGTGAGTGATGGAGACCATCGCGAACATTGCTCATGCTTAGTCCTCTTGTTTTTTCAACCCTTGCAACCGGTGCATATCTGACCATCGTGCTTTTCCTTTTCCCTTTATAAAGAATAGATAATCAAAGTTTAAATAGAATCGAACATCGTGCTTTTCTCTTTGTGGAGCTTCCCTTTTCACCTTAAAAGAATCGAACTTCATATTCAGGCCTGTTAAAGATTAAAGCCTAGAAAAGTTTAATATATCTTGAGGTATTTTAAGCTTTTTTTGGGGTCAAAAAAGAAGCACCCCCTCTTGTAGGACATCGAGGTGTTGAAAAGACACTACAGCTTGTGAGAAGAACATTTTCGTGGCCTGGGTTAGCTAG